>JAOEHI010051531.1:0-13219 GCA_025447815.1 Percopsis transmontana | reverse complement strand
TGAAATGTTACTTTTGTGGCTCCTTTTTTTTAATACTTTTTGGGTTTAAATCAATACCCCCCCCATTATATCAAAAAATTCCCCCCCCCCCCCCCCCAAAAAAAAAAAAACCGCACAACAATGTGCCATATTTCTGCTACACAATCCCATGATACCTCGCTCTTATTGGTTTTACATTAGACACAGCAGGGGTCAGGCTATAGCGCTACACTAGCTGAATGCTAACGGCTTTGGGACGACTTATTGTGTGTTTATGCAGCCCACAACGGCCCGCTCTCTATATTTATATCTCCGTAGTGAGTTGTTGTTTCTTTCTCTCGCTCTCTCTGGCTTCACCCTTGCTGCTATATTTTCTCTCACCAGTTAAACCATCACTATTGTTCCTTCAATATCCATTTCTCCAACTTTTTTCCCCTTTTAACATGCTCTCCCTAAACTTGAACATCTACTGTTCCATTCACTGTTTTTTTCACATTTACATCCCTCTTGCTAACATTCATAATGTTTCATAATTCATAATAATTCACTTTGGAAATAGATTATTGTTGAATGTTATATACTAATATACTTCACTGGCCATATACAGCCTTATCTTTTCTATACACTGATAGAATTAGCCTAATTAAATCTTGCACCTCTGCTAGAAAGCGCGGCACTTGTGGGTGTTTGTTGTTAGCCTCCATATTGATTTCTATGTGCTGCGGTGGAGGTAATAGCTTCCGACCAGATCTAGCGCTCTCTCGTCAGCCGGCTCTGTCAACCGCAGACGATGGGAAAATACAGGGCTCTGAGAGGTGTTGGAAATAGTGTCAAATCCCAACAAGGGCAATATGAGACAAAGATGGTGTTGGGGTTGGAGCATCGGAAGGAGCGGGCCTGCTCTGGAATGAAAAGAATTTCCAGGGTCCATAGTCGGCGTATAAATATTCCATTAACTTCAGCCGTCTCCATAACGGTGCCGCAGTACGGTTATGCATTCAGTGGCTGGAATTTAAAATGAAATTATTGCGCGGGGGAGGGAGGGATAGTGGGAATAGGGGGTGTTGAAATTGCCGTTTCCTTTCTTCCAATTTTCTCCTCTTCCCTTTTTTTGCCCTTCGTCTTATCACGGGTGACACTAATCCAATTCCAGCTCTGCTTGTGACAGCTCTAACGTGGTTTTGTGTTTGTGACTCTTTTCACGCACTCACACTCACACATATATCCACGCTGCACACCACTCAAACTATAGTACACTCCCGCACACATTTGCAGTCGTGCACACCCACAAACAAATGCGTCGTAGTCATTTTTGAGTCAAACCTCATCTGACTGTTACGCCTCCCAGCAAAACACTGGAAGCATTACGATTCAGCTCTTTACTCTGTTGATTAGATGATCAATAATCTTCAGCATTCTGCAAATAAACTCTAATCATCTGCCCCCTAGTCTGGTCATGTCAATATCAGCAGTGAAGTTTTTCAATTAATTGATCGATACTATTGCTAATCACGACTGAATTGTGTATTACCAGTCTACAATGCACTAATCAATGGAGTTCAGTTCTCTTGCATTGGCCTTAACATGCTAGGCCTGTAAGCATCCTTGAGCAAGATGCCTAACCCCAAACTCTTCCCAATTCTTGTAATTCTACAGATTGTAAATTGCTTTGGATAAAGCTAAATGACCTAATTGTATGCCCAAAATGTACGGTGGCTGAAAGGGATCCTGTTTGTGGTAATTCCTAACAACAGTTCCTCATAGTATATTAAAGATCTATGAAAACAAACAGCTGAAAAATACAGGACATTTTGGCTAGTTAGACCTCTTCTTGGGGCTGTCTGGGCATGCTATACACACACCGCTTGATTGACATCTTCTCTGATTGGTTCTTTTGGAGTAGGCTATGCTGTTTGGAGTCCTCATGAAGTTGTGGCATATCTCCGCCAAACTTCAACCTGACACATAGACATTTTTGTCGGTCTTTTACTCCCAGGGGTTTTAGATTAGTAGATGGTGCATGGAAGCCAGCCACAACAGATGTGGTGTACTTTTTTTTTTACACTTTGTGCTTTTTCATGTACTGTCTCCTAAAGTTGTATTGTGTACAGAGTTTCAGTACTTTAAAAATTCAGTCTTTCACTATTTCCAGTGTACAAATGCAAAATACCTAGAGTATAATTAGTGCCCCAATCACCATCAAGTGTGTGCGGGTTACGGGGACCCACGGTAACCACTCTACCCCCACTAGCCAGTAAATATCCACTATCCCTTTTATCCACAAAAATGGCCACAATAGTATCAACTATACTGGAGTAACACGGTGTGTTTATGTCAGGGCGTGCGTAAGGCTTCCAACAGGCGCTGCAGTCCTGTCTGTGCCCTGTCTTGTCAGGTTCACACTCTCACGGTGTTGTTGGCAGGCATGGGACATTTCATCACTTCAGTGGGTGCAACGAGGACATCTAGGGCGATAGCATAAGTGACAAATGAACTGTGATAAGAATTATGACTCGCTTTTTTCCATGGCCTGTAAAGGGTGAATGAGCATTGAATCACCTTTTTTAAGTGTATACAACGTTTATGTATGTTATAAAATCAGTCATGTAGTTAGTATTTTACATTAAACAAAGACACTTTTGGCCATTTTGCAGTCTGATCTGCGATAAATCTCATTATTACAGGTATTGCTATTGACCTTGCATTGCACCCCACTAGTTCACATTATTTTAAATCGAGTTTGAAAGAAGGCTGAAAAGTGTACTTGCCTACGCTTAAAGCTGCTTTCTATCACTGGATTCTGACTGTATTAGTACATATTCATTTACCACTGTTGAATATAAACTTGGATTTAAGCACAAAGCAATCTATTCCCACAGTATTTAAAGGCTACTTTACATTTTGCTAGATTTAGAAAGAACAATACCACAATAAACAAATTCACTATAACAATATATTGATGATTGTAACCATGATTTATTCATTAGGCCTACTTCTTACTTAATCTATGCCTTATTAAATTTTCACTATAGTGGTTAAAAAAAACGTTTGAGAAATTTATCTAACATGACACACTTACTTACTCTTACTTACCCTAATTAATTAAGGCTATGAGGAGCTTTAAGGAAGTGATAGTGTTTCCTGGAGTAAAGACTATTTCCCATTATCTTGTCTTAAAGGGCTACCTCCGCGCTCCAGTGCAGGTTGTGTTTGGATTGATGAAAATAGCGAGACAATGATATAGTTCAGTCAGAATATCAGCTGGTATTCAAGCTGTATAGAGATGACGGAATTTAATAGATTTGTCAGCATTTGGCGTTATTATCATATAATGGCCAACTTTATCGCTAATGGTCACGTTTTCTTGTGTCACCTATGTATCACAAAAACATGGATCATTGGGAAAAGGTCCTTTTAGTACCTTTAAAAACCTACACATACGGTTTGAATTAACAATGCAACACACTAACCTAAAAAGTCAACAATAAATAACCAACAAATACCTTCTGCTTCAATTCCACACTGATGTGCGCTCTCTACAAGTAGCTTAAACATGCACTACAATAACAAACCACACCAGTAAGAATTATATCACCCTTTCCTAGTATTGTACCTACATATTGTGTCTTTCTCATTTGAGTATGTGTTGGAGGTCTTTGCATCTCAGTGTGTAGTTTGGATATAATATCACCCTCTGCAAAAGGCAAGGTAATTGCATCAGAGTGGAAATATAAAACATAGCTGCGGTAGGCAATGATGTGTGTCTGTGTGTGTGTTTGGGGGGGGGGGGTGTCTTTGGGCTGTGCGTGTATTTGGTTTCGTGTTTGTGTTTGTGGAATGTGTGTGTACTGTGTGTGTGAGGGACTGCGTGTGTATCACTGAACAGTATCTGTGTGTGTTTAGGTGGCATGCTATAAATTCTGCATTGTGCATGTGTGTGTGTGTGTCAAATATCTCCTTGTCTATCTCTGTGGACACATAAATCATTTTCAATAATACAGTCACAATGTGTATAATAATAATACAAGTCTCAAGTAATATTCACACATCTGCTTGAATAATTTCCTGTAGAATAATTTACTAAATAATGTGACTGACTGTATATTAAAACTTATGCAGTTTATCTTCACCTTATATGAATGCTAGATGTACACAATGGTTGCATGAGATGTAGGTAAATGCCACATTGTCACAGATTTAAATTCAGGGAATCACAAAAAGGAATAGATTTTACTGATGTTACTACTTGCCCTACAAATACGGTGTGTATATGTATGTATGTATATATATATATATGTATTGCAAAGTGTGAATTACAGCCTATTGGGAATTAATACATTCTCATATTTAAAATATATTTTGCTATTTACTTTGTAACTACATAATACATTGCTATAGTATTACTGTGCAGGTGTAACATGTTCATTAACCTTTGTGGAATTGCTTTTTGTACACCGTCCATCTTTGTACACATTATTTGTGACTGCTACACAAAACCTCATTACCTCCCCATGGATAAATAAAGTTTATAAATAAAGTACATCTGCCAGCCACCCAAGAGCCTAGTAGCTTTAGCACTCATTGTGACGTGTTAATTAGACCCCCCTCTGCTGGACATGGCTGTGCATTACGCCCTCACTAAGAGGAAGTCAGAGCCAGCTTTATCTCTCCAAGCCAGACTTTCATAACAACCAATACATGCTACTACACCAAATATGTTTCAAGAAGAACAGGTAACTTAAGCCCTGTCTGAAAAATTTTACAGACTAGGTCTGCTGTTAGTTTTGTTAATATTTGTTTTGTTAATATTTTATTTTAATTGTTACCGTTTCTAGATAATTTAATTTAGCTGTAAGAAGCCCCTGAAATGTGTGTTGAAATTTCATAATTACTAGGGGGTCTGGGAGTATGCTCCCCTGGGATAAAAATTTGAGAATAACTCAGTAAATAGTGCATTCTAGGCGCTTTCCCAACAAAAAAAGCTGTAATAACACATTACTTTGGCTACAGCATAATCCTAAAATACATGTTCGCTACACACCATCCAGAACATTTAATTTAATTTAATATTTTAACACTTTGTTCGCTATACATTGACTCTCAAATGCTAGTCGTAATCGTGTGTAGGTTATATGCCTATCCCAGACTAACCCAGAACTTTAACAGGCCACAGTAGCTACCATATAAACGGGGAACTACCATCAAACCATTCAGAGATGGTAGCTTCATCTTAAGTTTAAAGATGTTGGTTGCTATTTATTCACTGTTCTAAATAAAATTTTGTATGATGTTAGGTGGCAGAAAATATAAAACATTTGTCTACCTTAAGCAGACGGCAGAACACCGACGTTGGACGTCATCCCCAGAACAGGAATGATAGGCTAACCCCCTTTCGAAAATTGATTCAAAACATTCTTAAAAGAATAAAATGAGTGGATTTGAACCCTTTGATAAACAAACATGTTTTATAAACGGCTTGTTACAGCTAAAAAATGCTACTCTCAAGTCTTTTATAGATTATAGAAAATACTTTTCATTGTAGTTAGAGCCCGCCAAAAGTAGGGGGTGCTGCAGCACCCACGCTTCCTGCATCCCTGCAAGAATCATATTCCCTTATAAACGACCGCAATCTATAGCCACACAGGCTGTTTTCCAGGCTGTTTGCCTGTGCATTTGTTTGGCCACTATATCCCTGAACATGTGTCGCTGTGTGGTTGCTTTTGGATGATTTAAGGACCAATCTCTGCCAATTGATATGGTCTTAACAGGATTCTCCACATAGGGAGGGTAAATGGATACCAGATTGTGGGTCTCATGTAAAACTGGTTAATGAGCTGACTGTCAAAGTGCCAGGGCGCTTGTGTGAATGCAATTGCGGAAAAATCCTCAAAGAAACGTCTGTTTGCTGTGAAGATTATTTTAGATTGTTTAAGCAATGGTTATTTATTTAATTATAGATTTTACACTTTTTATCTACCAATAACATATTCCCTAAACATAAAAAAGGTGTGTATGTGTTTCATAGATGTATTTAAACTAAATAAGCCAACTTAAAACTCGGTATCACATGCAAATATGCGCGTGCATGTATTTTATACATTTAATATCTCTGGTTAACAAATGTAGGCTACGACAAATGTACAATACATTGTGTGCTTTTATGGACATGCAGACAGTATGCTGTAATGTCAATGCAAACTCCTCTTGGCAAAAATAAGCAGCCAGATGTGTGATTGGTTTAATAACTCACTATGTGCGGTAATTGTTCTTGGGGCAGGTTCTGGTGGGTACATAACGCCTTGCAGTGAACTGGTGTAGTAACGAGTTCTGCTGCAATGGGAACAGAACGAACCAAACACATGGGGGGAACAATTTGCTGAGTGTTGCTATATGTGTGCTAGTGTGTGTACGTGTGTTTTGTGAGTTGGATACCTGGTTTTCATGAGTCGAGATGCGTGACTCATACCTCTTATGGTTAGTTTCCCTCTCTTTAAATTTAGTGTTATACTGTCGTCTGCCTGTCCAACTGTCTACCCCATCAGCAGAGCTGATAGCCCCATTAGCTAATGTTCTGTCTGGGCTGGTTGTGTTTGCTGTTCAGGTGCCACAGACGTCCTTGCAATGGCTGTCATTGAAAACCGGTCTGTGATTACAATCATTATTCCTTAAGGAGGTGCCCAAGCACAAGTCCACAAGCAGAACATATAGGGCAGATTGTGGCGTGGAAACTTCCATCAGGGATTTGATTGCAACCCCCCCCCCCCACACACACACACACACTCACAAAGAACAACCCTATTGACACACTCGAGCGAGAGTTGCTTTCCGGGAGATATAGTCATCTGACCTGTTCATGAAACCTCTTATTTACTGCAGCTACATACAGCTATTTCTACCTACAATGCAGTATATCTCTGTCTCTCTTTACCATCCAGCCTTGCCATCAGAAACAGTAGGAGATAAACTGTAAAGCAAAACGGTACAGTGACCGGGTTCTTACAGCCCATTGTCTTCCTGGTTCCTGGGTGGTGAGATAAACAAAATATCGAGGGGAAGGGGGGGCCTTGGTTTGGTTTCCGCCCCACACCAGATGCTCGTGGCACAGCCACGTGCCACTGCTTTTACTGCCATCCGGTGCCAGCTTGACACCACCATCTGCATGTTGACTTGGCAGCCTCCCCTTCCAGTCAGTTTGCAACCTAGCGGTACGATCATTCCTCTTTCCCGTTCGGTGCCCGAGGGAGCATGTGCTGGAGTCAAAGAAGGCCCCCATGTTCCCTTTGGGGAAGAAGATGCCGTCTCCGCTCTTTGAAATTCCTCCAAATCTACCCAGAGCGTTTAGTATTCTATTAACATTTATTAACAGTGGGCATTAACTTTGTTGATCCTACGACTAGTTTCGCGGAATTGCAGGGTTGAAAAAAAGAAGAAAGAACCTGGGGTTCAACATTACCTGCAGAGCCAAGGTCGACAACCTTTTTGTTATTTATTTTATATTTTTAATAAGATTTCTTAAGATTAGTTTTTGCTTTAAGGCCTGGAGAGAGACCCAATCTATTCCGGGCAGGGAGAAAATGTATTTTTGCAGAAAAAAAGGCTTTTTGTTCATTTCATTTTTCTATCTGTAAAGGGATTGAGGTTCGGTTACACAATCTTGGCAACAAAAGCGAAGCGCACCGAGACAGAACAATTTAGAGTTGGGGAGAACAAAAAACAACAGATGGCGAGACGTATGGAGCAGGAAAGATATGGCAGATTGTCATTTAAGATAAAATCGGATGTGATAAAGAAAACATAATAAACTAATCAGCAATCACACTCTATCCTTTTCTCTTCATTGCACTTCTCATGGGTTCTCATGGCGTCCTGTTTTACTTACATCCCAATTAACACAGTTTCAAATTGTTCGAGTGGGTTTTTATTGCAGATCAGATAGCTGCCGAGCCCCGGAGGTCTCTGCTTAATAACTGACTCTGTATCGCCGTTTGGATATCAGCACATGAAATTTCCCATTTTGTTTTAAGCTTTCATTAATGTCCCACGCTGCTAAGAATAGACATATGAAAACCCAGTCTAAATAGTGATGGCATTTACATGACTAATCAATGCCATGGTAACGTCGCAATTTGTTATTTTCAAAATCACACAAGTGATGGAGAGTGCTAATCCCACTTTATAAGCAGCAGATTTGGATCAGATCAGCGCGATACACATTTAGAAAAGTGGTATTAAAAGAATATTCCCCCTTGTTTGTTTAAGCTCTGGGTTCTCACAGAATGGATACGCGGTATCCAATGAGAAAGCATTTATGAAAGTAGCCTTATTCAAACACAAACCAAGTTGGTGGAGGTAATGTAATATATTATATTATATATTATAATATATTATATGTCATGATTCGTGTTGCTTGCGAAGTTTAATGGTAAAACTAAACAGGGAAGTACAGAATATATATATACAGATATATACTTCAAAGGCAAAGACACTCGGGCATGGGTAAAGAGACAATGAACCAGCACAGAGACAGGGGAGAACACAGACTAAATACACTAGGGATGATTGGGGAACGGGACACAGGTGAGGTCGGTGATTGGGAAACGAGGGGAAGGACCATAAAAGGAAGGCTGGGCGGAGCTAAGGGGGGGGGGGGGACACAGGGGAACAAGATAGGCACACTAGGGAAACATGGAATAGACAATGAGGAATACAAGAGACAGGACAAAAACAGGGAACAGGCGGGGTCGTGACACTTTAGGGCACATAAGTAGAATTAGGACACATGGAAGGGTTCTGAACAGCCCGCACCTCTCCTGAGGTGCTTCACTACAAGCACCGAGGAACTGTTGAACCTAGCCTACTGTATAGCATGCATAGTGGGGGGGTGGGGGTTTTAATGAAATAAACCCTCATGCAGGCCACAATAACAAAATAAACTGAAAGAAGAAGAATCTCCATGAACCTATTTGTATACCCATAGTTCAAAATCAGGTTAGATCGAGTTTAAAATTCACTATGACGTTTAAAGGGGTATTAATAATAACCGTGACATGACACCTGTTATAGACCGAAAGGATTGTTTATGAATGTGTGAGTATGGGGGTCATTCAGTCAATTATGACACTTTCAATGCAAAGTTGACATTTGTGTCATAAGCCAAAGTGTGGCATTACCAAGGGGACAAGAGATATAAAGTACACTCAACTTATCTAAAGTGTGGGTATACTGGTAGCCAACTACGCCACTATGGTAATTTCACCCAGAGTTGTTGTTGTTACACTAGCACAGTGGTTCTCAAACTTTTGTGAACTCTGGAACTTCGGACAATCCTGAAGGACCCCCTCACTCCACAACAACTATAAATATTTAACATTTCTATATATGTGTTACTTTATTTTATTAATATTTAACAATAATAAGCTTAACATTGGACATTTATAATTGAATCAATACATTAAGATTTTATTTTTATTTTAATGTTGGTGTGACATTTAATTTGACTCTGAATTATCTTTTGTTTATTTTATCCATCAATGCAACAGTTGAACTTGTCCTACCAGTCATAGCTTTTTGCAAATGATTATTTCATTTGTAAATACATTTCAAATAAATCCATCAATGTGAAACTTGAACTTGTCTACCACTTGTCTTTGCAACAGCTGAAGTCGCTCCAGCTGAAGTGTGTTTGGTCTTTATGTGCGTCAGGGCTGAGAAAGTGACTTCACACAAGTAGGTTGACCCAAAAGCTTGCAGTTAATGCAGTGCACGTTTCTCAAGGTCAGGGTACTCCTTCTCCACACAGCTCCACACCGGAACTGTGTCAGTGTCATCTCTGAACATTTCATGATAAAGTCACGATGTGCAGACAAGTCTATGGGGCTTTTCCTGGAGACTCTCAGGTGCTGTGGGCATGCTGTTGGGATTGAAAGGGTTACGTATCCAGTCATGTTTAGCACACGCCTCCTCAATGGCCGGGAAATACAACTTGAACTCAGTGGATAGTTTGGCTATAGGTGCGTTTTTACTGTCTGTAGTGTATAATGCTTCTCGTTGCTGTGAGGTGAAAACCACCTGTCAAGTTGAGGGATACTAGTTACATCCCCCGCCTCACACTTTCTTGGCCAGAGGTCGATTTTCCGCATGATACTCTGTCATTCATCTGTAGTACAGTTTTATTGTCACCTTGCAAGCTCACATTCAACTCATTCAGCCAGCTAAACACATCAGCAAGACAAGCCAAGTGGGCCAACAAGTTGTGGTCCTGCAGCTTGACAGCAAGGGGATGTGCGTGTTCAGAGAGAAGATCATGGACCTCGTAATTCAAATAGTCTCTGAAGTGGCTTCCCCCTTGATAACCTACGCACATCTGTATTTAGCAGTAATAGTTGGTGCTCAGTGCCTGCTTCATTGCAAAGTATGTGAAACAGCCTTCTATTGAGTGGATGCGATATAATGAAATTGATCACTTTGACCGAGTCATTCAAAACACTGTGCAATTCCGGGCTCATGCGCTTGGATGCCAGCGCCTCTCAGTGGATAATACAGTGCATGGTTTGAACGTCGGGGTTGACCTGTCTAATACGAGAGACTAGACCACGGTGCTGACCTGTCATGGATGCAGCTCCATCTGTACACACTTGCGAGCAGCACTTTCAGTCCAATCAGTGCTCAGTGAAAAAGAAGTCAATCAAGTTATAAACATCCTCACCCATTGTTTTGCCTGGTATTTGCTTGCAGAACAGGATATGTTCAGTGATATCTCCAGTGGTGTCATCTTTGAAGAAAACAAACATAGCCAACTGTGAATCCCCGCTCACGTCCGTAGATTCATCCAGTTGAATAGCAAAAGAACCAACACGTTTCAGTTTATCCACAACCTGTTCGACAATGGTCATTTGAGCCATTTGTCCATTGCTAGCTGCTCATTTGGCGCCAACTAGAACAGCGATATGAGAGAGATTACTGAGAGCAATTAGAGAATGAACGATCATCAGTTCAGCTAACGTGATATTTGTGAATGCACGTGAATAACCAAAGTGGTCATTTTAAAACATGTCTTAAATTGTTCTTACATTTGATGGGCATATGATATATTTGAATATATTTTGATACGAAAAAATCTTATAATTTAAAACTTTTTAAAACTTTCTAACCTGACCACCTGCAATTACGCCACGGACCACAAGGGTTCCGCGTTGTGTCTTATTGAGTCTGCTAGTGACTAGCAGACTCAATACGACACACAAGTTAATTAATACCAGGAACCTAGAAACTTGGGTTCCAAGTTAAAAGTACAAGTTTATTGATTACGCAGTGAAAGGCCAAGGCCCTTTCAGATAGAACGCAACAACGGCACCGCTGCGCTCTGAAACCGATTATGTCCAATGGCTTTCGCTGCGCAAAGACCGTTTTGCTGCTGAGCTGGGACGAATACCGGCGCGGCCAATAGAAACGAGGCAGCCAGCACGACACGGAAGGAAAAATGCAGGAAGAGTTGATATTGTGTGTCTGCATCATTTTACACAATCTTATGCTTATATCGAGACATCGGAAGGAAAGCCCTGGCTTGGAAAAACGTTTCCAACCAAGTAGACATATCATGTTTAAACAACTAATTGTAAGTCGCTTTGGATAAAAGCGTCTGCTAAATGCTGTAAATGTAAATGTAAACAATCACGTAGCTTGTAGATAGGCAATAAGTGTAAGCCTATATGATAAGCATAGCTTGACAGACAGATGCATCTTTGTTTCTGGCAACAAGAAAATTACGTTAGAAGTTACGCTAGAAGTTTAGAAAACCCTGCCTATATTTGGCGCTGTCCTCTGCGACTTCCCCGAAGTCTGCGCTCAACCCAGCGGCGCACTCGGCGCATGGCGCGTTCTGTCTAAAAGGGCCTTTACCACCACAGGTGCCTAGGCCTTCTACAGAGGGCGCTCAGCCCTTACCTTAGGGGTAGGAAAGAGGGAACTATAATTAGTCGGGCAATAGAAGACCAGGTTGTATACCAGTTAATACAATGAAATGGCTTAAGTAAGTGAAATAACTGAAACAAAAGAAATAAAATATCAGAACAGAAGAGTCAGAATGCTCCCGCGCTCAAGAGAGCATCAAATACCAACTACGTAGGCTAAATATAAGCAGAGAGAGAAAGCAGGCGTTTTGATGCAGCACAAGTATGGGGGTAGACTTCAATAGTTACCTACAGGGCACGGCAACAAAGTTATAAACAGAAAACGCTGTCTATACCTGGTAGAGAGTGTAGTCACTTAATTACATACCCCGCCAATAAAGTCTAAAGCTAAAAACAGACAACGCTACAACATTGTGCACCACGAACAGCAATGTTGGCAGTAGCCATTCAGGTGGGCTATCCTAGCAGCAACTGGCAGGACCAGGCCGAGCACGAAGACAAACAGTTAAACTCATGCACCGATCGGCAGCCAAACAGTTCAGTTCAAACAAACGCATACATCTAGGTAGCGTTACCTGGCCACTTTTATAATGAACACTATGGGCGTCACAGACATTGTTTTTAGGCTGGAGGAGGACAAGTCGGAAAGAAAGCCACCAAAGCCTACTGTGCTACAAAGGCTACACAACACTCTTCAGCAGTGTTTGTAGGCTACTACTGTACCTGAGCCTAGGGCACCTGAGTCTGGTACTCAAAGGGAAATTATTTTCTTACTGACACAATAATTGAATACATGCACACACACACACACAATATATTTTTTATATTTTTGGTATGGTATGGGTATGTCAGGTATTTTTAGTGCTCATGTCCAAGTCGAGTCACAAATGATAAAAACCGGGGCTTGAGCCAGACTCTGAAGAAGTCTGAGCCCTTGACTTGAGTACTACAGCACTGCAGAAGTGTAGAGAAGAAGAAGTATAGAGAGTCATGTCATAGTTGTGACAGCATCAAGTCTTTATCACACCCCTTCAAATAGTGTTAACAGATTGTCCAAGTACCTGTAATATTCTTTTGAGAAAGGGTTTGTGGGTTCTTGAACAAAGAAAGTCTTCATGATACACTTAACATTTGTGGCATTTTACCTGCTAACATACAGTATCATCACTCATCACAATACAGATGTCAAAGTGTGTTTGCGCAAAGCCACTTTGAACAGGATGCTGTCTGTTAATGTACCTGCTGCCTGTTCACTGGGGACTCTAACGTGTTACTTTTATATACTGAGAAAGAGAATAGTGAGGAGTGAGCTTGGCAAACTACTCTACCTG
>JAOEHI010051530.1:0-18468 GCA_025447815.1 Percopsis transmontana | reverse complement strand
ACTGTTGACAAATGTACTAATTGTAAGTCGTTTTGGATAAAAGCGTCTGCTAAATGCTGTAAATGTAAATGTAAATGTAAAAAGAAGATAAAATGTCCTTACCTAAGAATTTGCCAGCTGGAGAACTGATGTCTGTTGTGTATATTCTGCTGGAGGGACTCACTAGCACCTGATAATTCAGCCTGCTACGTTTTCTCAGGTTCAGGCAGGACCGCTAAGTGGGCAATTTTGGACCCAACATGATTTTCATTGAATGACAATGGTGTCAACAAACGAGCAACACTGTTTGTCAGGTTTGTTGTGCTGGCATTATGCTGAATAATCATTGCTATACGTTCAAATTAATTAAATGAACCAGTCAGCATCCTTAAGCATGATGCCTAACCCCTATCTACCTCTTTGTAAAGTACTCATTGTAAGTCGCTTTAAATAAAAGCCTCTGCTAAATTACCTAATAAAAAAATAGTAAGCATTGCAGCACTTTAATGGTAATGTGGTAGGAATATGATTACGCTATTACAATTATTATGAAAACATTATGCTCAGAATACACCGGATATACGGTACACTGGATAGTTTGTAACAATGTTTATAATGTATATAATGTAGAAATGCATCAATATAGAATTATATCATTAGCTATTCATCGTTATTTAATCATAATCGTATCGTGACCCTTTAAAATTAATTGAGGTGAGGTCCTACCCAATACGCAGCCCTACATACAGCATATATGCTAGAATATACAGTACAACATTAACAAAAAAAAGTACAGAAAAGGTACATTTGAAACAACAACTCTGAACCAAACTGCAGAATCAGCCCCCACGTCTGTACAACTTGACACATATTAGACGCGTCTGGGGCGGTTGTT
Organism: Percopsis transmontana; assembly: GCA_025447815.1. Classification (NCBI taxonomy): domain Eukaryota; kingdom Metazoa; phylum Chordata; class Actinopteri; order Percopsiformes; family Percopsidae; genus Percopsis; species Percopsis transmontana. Next base: position 17,594 of record JAOEHI010051530.1, on the reverse strand, counting down.
CAAGAAAAAATAAATAATGATCTTGTGGGAAGTCATCAGTGCCCCATGATAATTAGCTAAATCCAGGCCATTTCCTCCAATTTGTCCTTGCATCCATCTTCCAACTGTTGCTGGTGTCAAGGGTCTCTTCACTGGATGTAAGAGCAGAAACTGTGGCACTATCAATCTTCTTGATTAATTAGTCATAACAGATCTCTGGTCCACACAGATGGAAGTCCTTACTTGGGGCTGGAACTTCAATTATGAACCACTGACTGCTGCAGTGACGTATTGCAGTGCAATCGTGCAAATGTTTCACTGACTGTGTGCGTGAGTGTGCCTGCACTCCACAGTTTACCCTTCACCACTTTCAGGACGAATGAAACATTCAGGAAAGCCTATATGATCAGGCTAATGTGATACTGACGCAAATTACTTGACATTTCAACATCACTAGTGCAAACGGGGCATGGAGCTGCATAGTAACCTAATTCATACCACCATCTGATTCCTGTTAGTTACTTTTGGATTTATATAGCCATATATTCAGACTTAAAGGGACTGTGAATAACAGACAGATTGTTTGAGATAACTGATTAGAACTTTTCTCAGGTTGAAGGCAGGCAGTGCTAGGCTGCAACTGCGGTTAGACTTTGTGATGTCACAAATCATACAAAGAAGGTGTCAGAGGTCCTGACCACCAGAGGCGAGATTTGAGTGACATATCCACACCAAGCCAGTGCAGGTTTTACAGTACCTTTTGAACAGTTGTTCAAGCCATCATTCATGATGTAGTAAGGAATTAAATGAATATACAAGTAGTACTCGGTAATAGATAGAAAAAAGATGTGCATTGTGTTTGCACACCACTAGCCATGAACCTTTGAAGTTAATGGATGTTCATAAGATGGCGCAAAAGTCGAGTCAGCAGAAGGAACATGTTTTTCAAATGGGTCATTTCCTTATAGACTGCCAAAATTCTTAAAAATAGCGCATTTCCAGGGATTTGCAAAAACACCCCACCAATAGAACAAGGTCCATGTTGTTCCAATGTTCCATTTGCCTTTGAAGTTGCCAGCAAAACCATCCACATTCCACTCACTGGGATCTTCCTATCTTGTCCATTCATGAACCGAAAATAGCTCCTGACTCACACTCGTGTTTACACGTTGCCTCTCTTCCATACCGAAATATTCTACAGCTCCGCACTCCAAACGCTAAAAGATGTTCCAATAAAAGCAACAATAAGAGACACCGGCGAAAAAAGTGTGGAAGTGTTTAGGTTGAGGGATCTTGTCCTGTTCATTTTTTCTTTTGCTTCAACAAAAAGTTCTAAAGATAAAATGGCAAAAGAAAGCAGAAAGCAAAAGATTTTGTCAGCTACTCTGTGGTTTCCCAGAGCAGCTTGATAGGTTTCTAAAAAAAGAAACATATTGGGGCAGATATATATATATATATATATAAACTTTCTCAGAATAGGAGTGTTAATCGCAGGCCAGTTATTCCTTTTTTGAGATTTGGCATGAGACATTTTCTTAGGTTGTTTTATTTAATTAACCAAATCTGTCAAGGTTTTCCCCATTGTCGTATTGCACTTCCATTGTATATCTATGACACTGCATGGTCAAACTCTCAGTGACCAAGATGATAATTTGGGTTCATGAAACACAACAACCAAATGGAAAATTGTCTGTGAAGTAAGTTACTTTAACAATGGTTTGTGTTTGGAATTTCCCTTGTGGTCAAAGCCTGCATTACAAAAATACTGTTTTGGCTTGAAACAAATATATTGCTGAGTGGCTGGCCCTATGCCTAGGTCCAAAGCATTATCTACCCATCTCCTTACAGCCACGTGCATTGTGTGGCACAAAGTGCGGCAGCAATGTGTGGATCTTGGTTCTATAACACTATCAAGATGTTTGCAACAATGAGATTATAAATGATAGATCAAGATTAATTCACACATCAGAAAGGCAGGATTAGAGGCCTTTATATGGTCAGTAAAATGTTTCTTGCAGCCCCCTTCTTCTTGTTTATAGCAGTAGCCTTACGTTTAGCCCTCTAAGTCGGCTATTGACCAGATTCTGATTCTAGACCAGCGGAATCAATGTGGTGAATCTGAATGATCACCTTAGAGATATCTGCTGTATAGTGCTTAAGAGCAGCGCATGGAAACCTTCATTGCCAATGGCAACAGTATACAGTTGTGCTCTATGGACAGTATCCCATCTAGTACTGATAAGTCAGTAATTCTTAATGCTCCCTGACCCTGTTAATACATTTGCAGCAGCTGGTGCTGTAATTATGAATGTGTTTTTGGTCAGTCTGAGTTGTTTAATAATTATTTGACTGTGGGTTATTTTATCTGGCACTACTTTAAATGCTCTGGAGGCAGGCATATGCTTGGTTGTGCATCATAGATATTTATATCTCATCAACAGGCAACAGCACTGTCATTACTCTGCTATACATTAGCCTTGCTAAGGCCACAACCCCAGCCTGTAATATGGGTGACAGTATTTAGTGTCCTTTTAAGATTACACCGTAGACAGTGCCATGCTGCCTATGTGCCATGTATTTATCTGTACATGCAAACATTCTTTGTTAGTGTTAATTAGGTTGGGGTCTATAACTCGAGGCTTGTCAAATACTATAATAATTATATACACCACCAGGTGCTCCTATAAACTAGACACTGGGCACATGGGGGCTCTTGGATACTGGAGGAATTTAACAAGGTGTTGCAAACATAAAATGCAGTTTTTGCCGAAACTTTGATAGAAAAAGGCCATTTATTAGAAAAAGGCCATTTGTTTTATCAGCCCAGATAGTGGGTTAGAAATAGACTGACATTTTATATGTTCTGAGTTCAAACAACTGAGGAAAGACAGGAGCGCTCTGGGTGTATGATACTGTATAACTGTTTTATATGTTTGTTCTCATGCCTCATAACCATATAAGCTAAACACGCTTGTCTGGCTATAACTTATTTTTAGCTGCCTTTAAACTGCTGCTAAGCTTACATTTAACATTCAAAAATTAGCATTTTGGAATGATATGGTGTATAAATGCATGTATAACCATCTATGACCTCTGTTTGTCAATTCAATTGGAATCCTCTTCAAAATGTACTAAACCTACATGGTTATTTTTGCATAGATAATGTAATGACTTGATGACATCCTTTCAATCTTTAGTTTACTTTATATTTGGGGAGATACGTTACAGTATATTCCCATATCACTGCAAGTCCCTAGATTAGTGACACGGTGTTACATTGTCACCAATATAGGGATATGGGTGTAAATATGTCAAATTCACAAAACAGTGAGCTTCGGGCTAAGCTGCTGATGACACTTGAGACGTGCTACATTGAGCACTCCCAAAAGCCCTGTCTTCTCTCTGTCTAGACTACTGTAATAACTACGAAACAATCACACAGAAAAGGTGTGTGCGTGAACGGAATGGTACGTATTTGAGTGGTGGGGGTGGGGTTGGGGTCGGAGGGGGGTCGGGGGGGGGAATGCCCAGGAACAAAAGAGAGGGTTGTCATCACTGAATGTTTACATATTTCTGACAGTTGTTTGAGTTAATACACTTAAAAAAGGGGGGAAAAAGAAAGCTACCCACATGTGAGAACATAATGTGGTGCTATATTTAGTACGAGTTTCCAGGAATTGTTTGTATCATGTTGGCCATCGTTGAAATCTGGAGGTTTAATTTAACCATAAAACTTTGCCCTGTTGTTGAATAATTCCAAAGCTATGCGGATGGAAAACTTTGAACTGAACACACAACAGCAGGGAGTACGAGTCTGTTCTTTGTGCTGATGAGAAGTCAAATTAGACACATGGAAGTTGCAGAGAAGTGTTTGTCACCCCATATGCTTGCAATGCTTGCAATTTTAAGTTTGCGGTTGACAGACAAACTCTACAACAGTTGACAAATAATGTTAGCTCTCTCCAACTTACTGTCCTGAACACGTGAGCTTTTGTAGCAACTTGTCTTACATTATGCAAGCCGGCCTTGTAATTATAGCTGTTTCATTACTCTTCCGAATTTTCCAGCACAGAAAAGCAATATCAGCGTGTTTTTGATTACCTGGTGCTGTTGTATGGACATGAGTAAATAGCTGGCAGCAAATGGTTTACAACCAACATTTCCTTATAGGAATACTTCACCTAAAAATAATTATGATAATTAGTGTGTGAATTACTCACCCCTCACAGCCTGGAATGCTGGGAGAACAGAAGTTAGCTAGCTTGCTAACTATAATATACAGTATCTTACAGTTTTGTTAATATTAAAATAAAAAACAAAGATAAGGGGAATGAAAATTCTGGGAGCTTGAGTGGTTTCATGGCAACAAAAGGGGGCCATAATATAACATTGGGTGGGCTCTGGTTATGTTGTCCAGATGGGGACTAATAGTGTACACCTGGATCCCAAAAGCTGGACCCCACGGACTGCCTCAGCCAAATATCGATGCCCCTCCCTTTTCCACTGTGGCTAGTAGCAAAACCTAATCAACACAAACTCAACCAGACAAAACCAAACCAACCAGTTTAGACCAACCAACGGATATTCTAGGTCTAGTCTAAGGGATCGCTTGTCTCCATCATATGTTTATTTAGAAATCCCTCAAGGGTGAACCTTTTAAAATAAAGAGAATCCACACATTCATTTATCCCTGGAAAACAGAATTGATTCAGTACAATAGCCGTTGTGTGTGTATCATTTAAACAGGGAATTTGGAACGTTGCGAAACATGAAACTGTGCAAATACTTTTTTTCTGTTTTTCAATAATATTCATCTCATCTGACACTTATTAGAGACCTGACTTGCTGCCATTGGCTATGACCTAGCCACTGCTTGTGACCTAGCCATACACCCTAAAGTAAGGATGTCAGCCCAGATAGTGGGTTAGAAATAGACTGACATATTTATTTACTGTGTTTGAGTTGCAGCAATTTAACATTGAGACAGCACAGGAGATTAACAGTTGGTGATGCCAAGCCAAGAGATATTAAAAATGGAAGAAATAATAGTTAACTTTCACTGTCAACCCACGGAGGACTGATGATCAATAATTGCAATGGAAATATCCATGGACGGGATCGCAAAGACATTGAGTGGCAATCCTGACGGTGCATTCATATATAACAGACAGCAATTTAAAAGTTTTGAAAAAAATGCTAAGTATATAAATACATTATGAAATGTTTATGTATATAATGTATAATATATGTATCTACCAGAGGGCAGTAGGTCAAACAGAGGATATCCAGGGTGTGGTGGGTCTTTCAGTACGTTGGCTGCTCTACTGAGGCAGTGAGAGCTGGATAAATCATCCAAAGAGGACAGTGAGCAGCCGATGATCTTCTGGGCGGCCTTGATGACCCTCAAAGGGCTCTGCTGTCCACTGCTGAGCAGCTGGCGTACCACGTAGAGACACAGTACGTCAGCACACTCTCCATGGAGCAGCGGTAGTGGGACCAGCAGATTCTCCTGCAGGTTGTTTTCTTAGAATTTCTTTCTTTCATTTGAAAGTTTTTGTGTGTATGCGAGTTAGCCCAAACCAGACCAGAGAGAGCAATACAATTGCTTAGCTAATGCTAAGGATTGATAACGATAGCATACAAAAAAAAAGTCTTTCAGAAAAAGTATCAACGGAACTGACAATTTAACCACTTAATTTAACCACTTGAATTATTGTAAGAAGATTTAATGAAATCGAAAACTTGCGTATATTTTCTGGGATAACTCCCATCTGGACACATCTCCCTTAGTCCAGGTCCATGTTTGTTTGCCAAGAACTACCTCCTCAGACCGTTTGTGTGTGTTCACAAACACACAAACTCAGCAAATTAAAAACTGTTTGAAAATGTTAGCAAACGTTTTTCTTTGCTTGCTATTTTAAACGCACGTCTGGTCATTTTATTATATTTACTTTAAAACAGAAACAAACAAAGACCATCATTATCATCCTTCACTCTTTAGCAATTAATTTTGAAGCACTTAATGGCATGTTGATATGTAATGGTATGATTCTTAGTGACTTAGTGAAGCCCTGCATAGGTCATTGTTTAGACAAAACGTGTTACAATGACTGGTGTATGACGTATTCAGCTGTAGGCCTAAAGGTAAAAATATTGTATTTCTGATTTGCACTGATGTGTTCTGATTTTGAGCTTCTGTTTGTTTTGCTATCAGTATCAATTTTGCTATACCGTTTAAATACAGTATGTCTTCAGGGCATAAATGAAGGCAATTAACAGTCAGATGGCCTGGATTTGAACCCATCTAATCCTAAAATGTCTTCAATTGTGTCGCAGTAGTAGCTTAATTACATTACATTCATTGCGTCGATTATTAAGCTACTCAGGTGAATTAATTGGCAGCCGTATAAAAAGATGTTCCATACCACCTCCTGTTTTCCTCTCTGTGGTGGGAAGATGGTTAGACGGAGCGCCACAACTATTTGTTCCTAATTCTGGGATGCCTGTGGTATCGTTCTTCTCTAGGTTTGCAACTTGAAACACTGAACACTGCATGCCCTCAAAACCTGTAAGCGTGTATGCCCAAATTCCACTTAAGACATTACCAATGGCATAGCTATTGAAACTATACCAATGGCTTGAGGTTCAAAGGCCCCCCAACACCACCACCACCTCTTTACCGTATCCCCCATTTTTACACATCCCCTTCCTCTTTAAACCACTCTGCCTACACACCGGCTCTCCAACTTAAACAAGTCTGCACAGATAGTTTGGCTCTGCCCCCGAAAACCAGAGTGCATGGACTGTGGTTAGCCAGGGGGAGCGAGCACCTTGCATGCCTTGTGGCTTCTTGATGGCATGCTTTTCAGCACTCAGGCTTTTGGAGAGGCACTCAAAGCGTGCATTCCTTGTAATTAATAAGGCAAATGCAGGTTTGCATTTGGAGTATTTAAACGCGCCATGGCAACAGAGTGCACAATTGCATGGCACTGTGTGCTACAATGTCCTGTCTCATTTTCAGTTTCATAACATTAACAGGGGTGTGACAGCACATATACTATGTGCCTCCGGCGTGTTCTCGTTTTTCGTTCTCTTTGGCTATTGTAAAGGACACCAAGTTGCATAAGAACAGTATCATAAAACGTTTCAATGTACAAATTAGTGTTGGAATGCAAAAGTGAAAAATGGAAACAAGTTACCAAGTTCAATACAGTGTATGATCATTCAAAACTGTATTGCAGATTGTCTGCTCTGCTTTGTTGGTTTCTTTTTGACAAATACAAATTCTGCTGGCCTTCCTATTAGACAAGCAAAGTCACATGTGTGCCTAAAGTGCAAAATATTGTCGCCCATAACAAATTGAAAATCACATCAACCAGTGTATTTTACCGTTTGCTATTGGTATTATCACTGCCATAAAAGCTTTGTTGAGTTGCATTAGTACAAAATTCTCAAATCTGGATTTTTTATGAACAAGCCCCAATCTGTACTGTATATTGTAACATTCACATTGCAAAATGATTCATGACACAGAAAACTGTCTTAAACAAGTAAACACTTGCTTAAGACACTTTAAGACCTCTTTCAAACAGGCATAATCTTTAATGAATACTAGTCCAAAGTAGTAACAAGGTCACTAAAATTTGAACTAGAGGGGAAAATAAAAGTGAAAAGAGTTTTCTAAATGTGACTCCATGTGATAAATATCATTCAGTACGCTATCGTCATTGTTGTAATTAACTGGTAATGCTTATGTAATTCCAAATGACAAGCCTTTGATCAAAACTTAATTAAGGCCTTTTTTTCCAGTTTCCACAACTCATATGTCTGTAAACTCATATTGTGGAACTTATTTACTGTCCTACATCTACTATCATGTTTAATTTCAGCTGTGAAAACCTCTTAACATTCCTGGTCGATACAATGAAATGGAACAGAAGAGACGATATGATACCTTGAAACGTGGACAAAAACTAGCAAATAAACTATCTTAATCAGCAATTAACTTTATCCTTTATTGTCTCTGTGTTAACCACGGAGCCCTATTACTCTGTGGTAATTTTGTGGCGTGACTTTGCCCTGATGTAGCTTTAATTGGATAATCTTGAGTGGCTGTTGTGGTCTGGCACCGTCTGTGAACAGCGTGTGTGATGCAGGGGAGCACATCAACCAAAAAGAAAGTAAGGAAAAAAAAACTAAAGATCTCGCCACCATTTATGTCCTCAGTCAGTTCCAGCTACAGGTCAGAGAAACCAACTGCCCAGCAGGCCATTATGTGCCTTCTAATGCAAGATAAATAATATTAATATAGTGTGAAAAGACACACTGATGTGACTAATAGGAATAAAGGCATCACTGGCGGGTTTAAAGCAAACGGTCACACAAATGAGAGCAGCAGCATCCAACACTGAGAAGACCCCTGTGTGGTTTTAAAGCCTATTGGCACACAATGAATAGACCTGCTTGAATTTCAGTGTCAACTAGAAAAGAAAATTCGATGACAAATTTTATGCTGGGTTGAAAGACCATTGGTAACCATGGTATCAGTGAAGTACAAATACAGATGGAAAAGAAAGAGTAGGAATGTTGGCTTGTTTGCAATTTCAGTTAAATGTTAAAATTACTCTATTCATAATGGTAGCCACAATAACATTAGAAGCAGTTAGGGCATTGGTGGGCTCAAGCACATCACTATACCCACCCATTCTTACAATAGACAGCTAATGCAACTCTATTAGGAATTCAACATCTCAGATTTTTAGCGTATTAAAAAGAGCTGCAGTTGTAACTAGAGCATCATTACTGGAGACACATTACACAAAGCAAGTCAGCATAATTAGAAATAAATCATTATGTGGTCTTTAAGTCAACATTATTAAAAAAAAGAATTGTGAATGAATGTTAGCATAACTTCGCCGAAGGCACATTCTGTTCGAATGCCCCATTAGCCAAGTTTTCATACGGATGTGCAACTTAAGGAACATTGATGACTAGACTGTTTCTCATCCAGAGAATAATATTTAGAAAAGACATTCTTGGCTCATCAAGTTCATAAACATCTGTAAACTCCATTAAAACTGTGTGTGTGGAAAATTCTGAAGACAACATCTTAATCCTGACACACAAGTTGCGTTCTAAAGGTAAAACAGACAAGGTTATCAGCCTTCCCCCGCTGAAACAATCTACCTTCTGCAACAGTTTGGGAAGATACAACTTCAAAGAGGCGGCTGGACAAGGCGCGGCGCTTGGCGTAGGGTACTGTACATATGGAACTCATTGCAACCCCATCTTTCGATGCGGCATAGGCAGTGTAGTAGTTCCACACTTACTATGCTAACATTTCAATGTTCTGTGCTTGGTACGGACAAGAATCGGGATTTATTGTATACCCAGTTGCCTTGCAGTGATACGGGATCTCCACCGAGCACATACACACAGAAACACACACTCGCACACAAAAGGACGGTAAATTCGGAGCATCTGTCTGATGTGTAGCCTGGGAGCTGGACCTGACCGGCAGGGTGTGTCGATAACCATGCAGCCAAGTCATCCACTGTTCCCCCAAGAGGGGCTTAAGAAGAAGGCAGTGCTCTTTTGTCTTTAACATTGGCTGGATGCACTTGTAACGCACCCAGCCCTCAGACAGCCGCACAGCTGGACCAGACCACAGTTTCTAGAGGGAAGAGGAGAACAGAGTGTGTGTGTGTGTGTGTGTGTCTGTGTGTGTGTGTCTGTGTGTGTGTGTCTGTGTATTTGTGTATGCCTCGGCTTTGAACTTCAGGGCGGATTATCAGACATTGTCAGCTCCCCTCCGAGTTGAGGAAGAATTGATTCAGAGAAGCGTTAGTAGAGGCATGGACAATCCTACTTTTGCCGCAACAGTTGAAAAAATGAATTTACAAACTATACAGCCAAAGTTCTGTATGTTCTTGTAAGGTCTACCCAACCTAATGGGCATTAGAATGTCCCAGAACTAATGCAATGGGGGAAAAACACCGGCCAATCTGTAGCGAGGGTGCTCATACCTTATGATCTCCTGGTGGCCACCATGTAATGTTTTTTTAGGTTGGAATCTTAACACTCACCAAAGTCATCTTTTTATTAATTGACAGCTAAGTTAGGTTGAATTAAATGGGACAGGCAGGGAGGGGATTTTTTAATGGGCACTGGGAAAAATCCTAAACATACAGTAAGTTATCGACATTGAAACCACAAATGGGCCCAGACTAAAACTGTGAAACCATTCTGCTGCTGGCTAAACAGAGGAACTCCCACGGAAATCAAATTCTTTCCTTAAACTGTATTGCCTCAACACTTCTAAGAATAAAGCTTCTCAGAGGCTGAGCTTCTAAGAATACAAAACAAGGACACTGACTAAATGCTGTTTGAAGTCAATTGTTTGAATCACCAGAACCTCAATGTTCTGTGTGTTGCTGAGGTGATTTATGACATTTCCCTAGCTAACTGATTTGGGTGTAGTGGGTGAAAGGACACAGCAAATCCACATTAGCCCCCAGATTAAATGCATACTATACATAACTTTCAAGTGCTTTTACATTGGCCCATTTGCAACTTTCCTATCACTTTTTGATTTATCCTAATTTATCCTGTAAGAAAGACAGCATTTTGATATTAGCCATCTTGAAATTCTAAATAAATACAGCCCCTACACTGTGTGTAAGGAAGCTGAATCAAATAAATACTTAAATGTGTTTCAACATAGTTTCTCAGGAGTGATCTGAGGCAAGAGGCACTTTCCCAGGCATATTACCATGTTCACGTGGACAGAAGTGTGTGTGTGTTCACACAGACAATATTTGAGCATGTGTGAAAATGACGCGCCTCCAGTGTTGTGATCCCAAAGTGAGTCTCCTAAAACTGCGCCAAGATCAATTTCCATCAAAGGTCCACGGAGACCAGTATCCCGCCATCTACGGGATGCAGGTCAAGTATGTTTTGGAGGGAAGAGGGCCAGGGAGCAAACGTTTTATCTCCATCGGTAGACATCACACAGTTGCTTTGTCATGTTTTCTGAGTGGTTCTCAAGGTCTTTTCACCCTGAGCACAATGCAAAATGAAAGCTTCTTTGTTTTTTGAGCCAAAGAATACAAGTTTAATTATTTAAAGAGCTAACATTTATGCACTTTTACTACTACTGTACCTTGGCATTTATAATGTTGTTATTTTTCTTTTTTAGAGGACTGAGACGTGCTGTCCCTTTGCAGATGTACACCAAAATACTCAACAGCAGTCTAAAAGCATCATACTGTAATATTAAAGCATGCATGGTTGATTTAATATAATTTTTCCCCCCAACCACAGCCTTCTTCCTTTTCTTGATACAATGTCCCAAATGCTACCATTGTGCCAAAAGTGCAGACACAATGATGTGACACACTGACTGTCTCATATACACTTAGGAGTCCTGCTTTTCTATAGGTTGAAATTGGTTCTATGTTTGATGATTCACCAGAGCACAGAATTAGCAGTGAGTGGTGACCCCTTGAAGTGGAAGCACAGGTCAATATCTGTTTGACAAGAGATGACATATCTTCTGTTGCTGAAATCAGTTCTACTGCCACAGAGCAACACTTCCCACTTAAAAAAACACAGATCTATCCAATATTATTTTGGTAAGACAGTTAACACATTTATGCTTAGTGTTGTGACAGAGAGGAAACTAAGATTGACTCTGAATTTATAGTATTACCATCACAGAGTAATAATATCACAAAATTAGCAAGTAGATAGTATAGTAAAAGGACAGGAGAGAAGGTGTGTGGAAAGGTATGAGACGATATACATTTTTCATTTAACAGTATTGTAACAAATTCACAGACACAGTTGTTACTATTATATGTAAAAAGCCAAACATTGTGCGACACACTAAAGTTTGGTTTCTAACTGCGAGCCAAGATCTACATACCATAACTACCATCCTTCATTCATTGTATGATAAGCACACACAAAACATACACACATTCCCAGACTGGTAAATTAAATAATTTAAATGAGTGAGTGAGCATGAGTGAGTAATTTGAATTTGAGCCCCATTAAACATATATCATCCACATATGCATAGGAGCTGAGAGATATATTTAGCCTCTCTGAGAACATACCATAGCAGCACATTTACATTGGCTACTAGGAATCAGCCACCAGCCTGGTGGAAGATATATTTCACTATTGCCGTCTTGTTGCTGTCTGCAGCAGTGCTACCCATATTGTGTTCACCAGGCTGTCAGGAAAGCAGTAGACATGGCTTGGCATTGAGCAATATCCTACAACACATCCCTGAGGATTATAACAAAGCAGGAAATGCGGTTGTTCTCCAAGGTCCACATGACATGCAGATTTGTTCTGAACTTTACACGTGACCTCACTTTATTGAAGGAACTGAATGTGCTACTAAGTCTGAAAGTCAGTTTGAGGCAAACTCAGTGCCATACCACCAGAGCTGGCAGGCCTCTTAGCGTTTTTAGAAAACAAAAACAAAGAAAAGACAGCACAATCAGGTTTCCTCTTCTAAGCACTGGATCATATGAACCTCTGTGGTGAGTTGCCTGAAATCAGAGATGAAAACTTGTGAGGAAAGAGACAAGGCAGTTTCGAGGTCTTGAACCTCGTGGAGGGTTATTGATGGTAGATTCCAGTGGTAAGAACTGTGCTGTGTTTGCATCTGGCAGAATGAATGGCCATCTCCGCCAATATCCACCAAACCTAAGTTCATATTGAAGAAGCAATTTTGACACATGCTTCGAAGAGAAACCATATGGATTGTGGCTTCATGCCTATCCATACTTAAAGACATAAATTGGCAACAACTTTTGATGGCTTCAGGGGTAAGTGATGCTTAGCGACTTAAGCTGGGCTCACACTACAGGAGTTTTGGGCCAATTTATCCCCTGCCTCCCAATTTAAGTCTCCCGATCTGCTCGCAGACTCATTTGATAATATCAAACATGTTTGATATTTAGTATATAAAATCGTGATGATAGCGTCAGTACTTTCCGAATGGGACCACAATAGCCAATGAGAGAGACAAGCTAATGTAGTCCTTGAGTGGCTGACGGTGTTGACAAGCAACACTAGCTAGCATACACTAGCTAGTTGACAGATATTACAACTGAAAATATGACCTCCAGTTCTCTCTGAAGACTAGACAACCCTTGTTGACCGCGTCTCCCCAACAATTTCCTCACCCAGACTCGTGTCTTGCGCTTTTTTTTCTCTTCTCCCTGCAAATCACTAACGTTGCCAAAGCAAGTTGTTGCACCATCTCCGTCTCCATTTTTTCTTTACATCTGCTCTCCCATGAGATCACGTGAGGTGGGGCATCGCTCCCTTTGGCCCGACAATCTTAATTACATACTGTAGTGTGTGATGCGCCATTATTTTCAAATCTTGTAGTGCGAGCGTGTTTGAGATTAGAGTGAAGAAAATCGGTGAAGATTGTCCTTAAGTGTGTGATGCAACCCGATTTTAAAACTCCTGTAGTGTGAGCCCAGCTTAAGTCAACATTGACTACAGAATACATGGTTAAAGTTCCTCCTTGACAAATTTTGAAATCTGTCTAACATGTAATTTATCCAAAATTCCACTATGAAATAAATCATTGTCATCAAAACAAGTCAGACAGATTTGGTCCCAGGTGTGGCATAATTTCTGGATTGTAATCAATCGAATGACCTATCAACCCACTCCCAGTCAGCCAATCAGGTAAGGTGCATCTAAAAAAAGGTAAACATAAAGCATTGTTTCCTTTTTCAATAGCCTAAAAACATTTCATGAATCCCCTCAGACGTTACAGACTGGACTGTGAACTGTGGAAAACGTAGAAGTGAGTTAAGTCACTAGTCATGTTGAGGTGTGAGTCAGAATAGCAGACCCATTGCTTCAGTGTGAGGAAAATACTTTAGTTGACTTTCTCAACCATATAAACTCAGTATTGTAATCCTGGTTTTGAGCTTTTGCAACAATAATCTGACTGACTGAAGTCGTACAAGCATAGCGAGTTCATTGCCAACTCAATCAAGGGTTAAAAGGAACTTTGAGTGCGAGTGGTGTGGGTTGCTTTGAATAAGTGCATGTGTCCAAGAAGATTAAATTACAACAGCCCTTCTCACCTTGTCTCGTAACCCAAAACCTGAAGTTTAAATTGAGAAATGTAGGGCTGGCACAAACAGATAATCTCTTTCCTCGGTGCACCGCAAACCACATGATGCCTGCTATCAAGAACACATGCTCTCTTCCTTAACTTTTAGCCAACCAAACATAATTTACTCCCAATTACACAAAACCCCACAATGTGGAACCAGAGTAATTTACCATGATGGATGTTGAGATGGAGGCCTAATCTCATCTTGAGTAAGGCCAAGTCATGTGAGCCCTCATTGCCCTTATTTTCTGTCAGCTGTTAAAATAAAATGATCTATATTGTATTTCACTACAGTCCATTGTGCATTGAGATGGGTATCATCCTAGCCGTGGGTAATCTTATCGCTGAATTAGCACTACTCATATTGCGGCAGGCCTTAGGAATGGAAGGGTCAGCCTCAGGTCAAACCGAAGGAGCCCCTGTGAATTTCACATTCAATCAGTTTTATTGTAGGACTTGTCTTCCTTGTCACCCGTTTGGTCTTTCTTGGAATTGCAATGATCCCCCTTTGAGTGGCAACTCTTTGGAGGGATTTAAATTGCAGCGTGGACCAGAGCCACATCACAGCCCTTGATGCAATGATTCTCCCTCGCATGTTGTGGACTTCCTGCTTGGACATGCTGAGAGTGTGTATACACATAAATTATCAGAGTTCCGCTCCAAATAATCCTGTCAGTTGGAATCCTTGGACCTCCGGTATGCTGGAACTTGAATGGGTCTGCTGCACTTCTCTCTCAGCTGGGCTAGACCAGAGCCTAATATGGCTCTCTACAGGCCAATAAATAGGAGACAGGTGGATGATTGGTAAATGAAGAGAAGGGTCTCTCTTGGCTCACTCTAATATACATAACGCTGCCACTCAAGATACACTCTGGTTTGAACTTAACATATTGCATTTAAGAAAGGAATTAATGGTTAAAATTACACATTGCTGTACCCACTGTATTATAGGTCTAAGATTAAAAAAACAAAGCCTCTTAGTTCTTTTGCTGTATTTTCTGGTCTATTATTTTCAGACCAACGGCTCCGTTTTCAGTTTTGATCATTTATTTAACATGAACTGCAATTTCTAAAGTTATTGCCACTATTGTTTTAGAAGACAAAACGTTTTCAAAGAATCCTCAGTTTGCTATTAATCACAGGGGCCTCCATTTTTCTTAACTTCCTTCCAAAACCGACAATGGGGTCATTTTTCTAGTTGTGGTAATGCGGAATTTTAAGTAAAACATTTACAAGCTCCAGCTAAATTGCATCCAGTCAGTCCAAATCTTTTATTTTATTTCCCTTTAGCACCCCCCACCCCCACAATGCACATACTCCTTAGTCTTCCTCATTATAGGAAGTGTTGAACTTTCCTTGGAATGGAACATTTAATCTGTAGCAGTGCTGGAGGAGGAACATAGCAAAGGGTGGAGGAAAGCGAAGGACAGCTTACTCCCTTACCCTTATGTGAGAGGCAATCAAAAAAATCTGACCAGAACGTCTGCCTTCTTCTCTCACATGCATTGCTTTTCTGCAGTACTCTGAGATTATGGACGACTCAATGATCTATTATTCACAGCAAGTTATTGTTCAATAAATGACAGAAAGGCCATTTTTGACGTGAATAAATAAATGTTGAATTAGTTTAACCCAACAAGGAATTCCCCAATTGTGTGGATCTACTTGCTTCTGACGGCAGTGACATTTATCTGAAGTCAGGGCCAAACAAACCAATATTTCTGGGAATGTAGGCTTGGAGAGGCCACATTATTTAATTTTGTAGCCAACATCTGTGTTAGCAGATGTAACTTCACGTTTTAATAGTATCCCTTTTAACAACAATAGGATGTAACAGTGGCAATAGGACAGTAGCCCGAAAAACACGACTTCAGGAAGATAAACATTTATTGACACTCCTGAGGGGCAGTCAGTTGGTGGCCCCTCCTCTGTCTCCATCCCCCAGTAGGTTTGTACTAGTTTGCTGTGGGATTGTACAGGGATTTGTGTTGGATATCGAGCTGTGCTTGGATGTGCCGGCCCATGCTGCGAGCTGCCCTCATGTGTCTCCGACTTCACAAGGCTGGTGTTTGGATATTTAGTCTCAAGGGGGAAACAGAGTCGCCAGCCCTGACCCTTTTATCACCTCTTTTCATTTAACATTTTAATTTTTTAATACAATTTTAATACAACGTCTAGGACACATTTTTTCGATTTGTAGCCTCTTATTTCTCTCTGCAGCCATAGTTCACCATGTCACAGGGATATGTAAACAAAATCAACACATTTCATGCTGCATTTCCAGTTGGGGTTGTTATAGCTTTGGTCAGTGAATCGTGCGTCACTACTGGTGAGACATAAACCCCCTATGGGTGGCGATGAATCACAATGGACACTCAACCCCCAAAAGGAAAAAAAAAAAAAAAACATAATAAAATTAAATAAATCTGTGCCTTGCTCACTTCACCCAGCAACATGTTCTTGTGCCAGATGGCTCTTGGTCTGATTTAAGTGGCATGCTGTGGGGGCTGAGAGAATATGAATATATCACTCCAAGAACTGTCTGTGCGTGCGAGTGCTTACAGTCACCGCGTGTATGTGTGTGTGTGTGTGTGTGTGTGTCTTCACTGGCGTACAGTTGAGAAAGAGGTACAACCGACATGACCCATTGCCTAAACAGACAAAGCTGGTCCCCTCGGAACGACACTCTATACCCAACCATGAGAATCCATTATCTCATGGCCGACCTTAGCGGTGAATTTCTCACAGGGAGTAGACTCCTAACTGTGTCAAATGTCATTTCTCATAGTCGCTAGTGTTCTGGGGCGTGTATGAGCCCCATGGCAGCAGCTGTGTTTATGTCCTGTTCGGATTGATACAAGGAAAAAAAAAAAAAGAGGCTGGAGTCTTGCCGCTATGTTCTCACCTCTAGAGCTTTCATCACACCCCTATACAACACCTTGTGCTCTAAAAAGGTTTAAGCCCTCCACGTCCTGGCTTCACTGGAGCATGAGTGATGGTATCATCTGCCTGGTTCTAGTGCACACCCGGGTGTTTTGTTCAGAAACGCTCGGGGAGCCCAGTAGGGTGGGGTATCATTAAATATCCTAACGCACACAGGCCCTCGATGCTATACACGATTGCCCAAAGCAGCCATTCAAAAGTGTGGTCACGTTTCAATTAGTGTTTTGGTTAGACGTAGTCGCTGCATGAAAATATTGATATGCAAACAAAAACAGAGTATTTGATGGATTATATTACGAACAAAGAATGCACAGGATAGTCTAGTGGTCTAGGTGTTGGACTCCCAGCCGGAAGGTTGTTCAAGCCCCAGAGTTGCTCTGCCTGTAAGCTTCATACTTATATATGCCTAGGCAATATGCCTAACCCCTATCTGAAATCAGGGGCCCGTTTCAATAAGGAGGTTCAACCAACTCTGAGTTAAAACTTGAACTCTGAGTTGACTTACCCTGAGATG
>JAOEHI010051529.1:0-18468 GCA_025447815.1 Percopsis transmontana | reverse complement strand
GTGAATGGTTGATTAGATAATTGCATTAATGAGAAATTGAACAGGTGTTCCTAATAATCCTTTAGGTGAGTGTAGATACATTTATATATATTTATATTTTTATCTTACAAAGGCAGCGGAACCACGTCGTCGTCACAGACTATCCACCGATTGGGCTCGAATGGGAAGCACCGAGGGAGAAAATGACCCAGAAAAGAGTGAGACAGTGAGAGAGCGAGAGAGATTAGATCTCCTGTTTTCCACAGCGCAAAACTGAAGCACCGTGAAATAGCGGGATTATCAGGCGGGCGGGCGGACGGACAGGTGGACAAACCATGGCTACGGAGACAGACACGTTCATACAGAGAGACATATGTCATATAAGGACATATGAGGACACGCTTGCACACAAACGCAACCTTCATGTGCATATCCCATAGCCTCCTCTCTCTGAGAGATGAAATCAGTTAGGCGGGCGTCATTCAATTAGCACATATGTACATTTCATGTAAATTAACTCTAGTCTTGCTAGGAAAGTGGTATTTAACAAGTGAAGTACGGATGGATGCTTCCACTGCTACAGTGTGTAGGTGTACATTGTTGACAGTACATGCGCTACATGTACAAGTACTACAGATACTGCATTAGTAGTAGACCGGCGCCGTGATGTATCGATCGAGGCATACAAACACTGGAAGCAAAAATGTCTCACACACACAAGCATGAATGCACTTACCAACAGCACACACAGGCACACTTGTGATTTAATGCATCTGGTTTGTACTATTTTGCCCGCGTCCTGTTCTGAAGTTGTTATATAGACTATTTGTCCATTTATTAACAGTATGTAAATTATTATGGAGTGTGATCATTTAAAAATCTGCAGACGTTTCAGTTTTTCTCGCTCTATTGCTATGGCAGAGCTAGTTAATCCAAGTGTGAGACTAAGCCGAGCAGAGGAGAAGCATGGGGGACGGGGCTGGTGGCTGAAGACCCGGGCAGGAGGAAGCCACGGCTGGGTAGGACCAGACCAGAGTCCAGAGTGAAGCTGAGCCAAAACGGGGGATCCAGGGCAGAGAGGCGAGGCCAACAGTGAGGCGGCACTGTTGGCCTCGTAAGCACTGTTCAAACGAACAAAATAAACTAAATAATAGGGTGCTCGCTATTTACGGGTTTTTCTGTGTATTTTAGAGGAATACTTAATTACTGGCATAAATCCATTAATCCGCATTCATTCCATGACATGAAAGGTTCCAAGCCAATGTTATGAAATTTGTTTTTGTCCAGATCTGTTTTTGACCTTAAAGGAAATAGATTTGGGTAGAGTCAAAGGAAAATAACACATTTGAAAAAATAAATAAAAATAAATGAAAAGGTTCCCATTTTATCAGAGAAAGCAGCGAGAGAGAGATTTAGATTTGTTTTGTTGTTGGACTCATTTAATTAAAAACCAGCATGTAAGTTACTTATCGGTTGATAAACACTCACAAACACACGCTAGGTTTCTGTGGCTGAGGCATGTTTGCCTGCTTCTGCCTAATTATCATGAAAGGCAACAGACAAGCTGCCACACACACACACACACACACACACACACACACACACACACTCGCGTACACACACAGTCATGCGTCATAGATGGCTTTTGATAGTAATCGTGGCCACTTCAAACAGCACTTAGAAGTTCCATTATGTCGCTATAGCAACTGCTGTCAGTCACGCGGAGAGGGCGAGACCTGTCCACACCTCGCTTTTCTTTCTGCCATTGTTATTCGCTGGGAAAAATGATTCTTTATGTCTTTATGTCGACAGAGAAGGTGAAAGGTCGAGGGTTGGGTCAAAGATGTCTCCTGTTGTTTACTGCCCCTGTTGTTACTGTGGTGCGGCCGTTCATCCTGCTATCTCTCTTCTTCAAAACAGGAAATAGAGGAGACGCCTGACAGTGGAGCAAAGTGAGATAGCGACGAAAAGCGAGACAAAGGAAAGAAGGAATTATCCAAGGGACAAAGTAATAAAGAAACCACTGAAATAATACAAATATGTGAATAGGGACGGGGGTAGAAAATAGAAAATAGAAAATAATTTGCCTCTCAAGCTTGAATGACAAGACAAACACACACACACACACACACACACCGGCACAAAAAGAGTACACACAAAAGATTGGGACCCAACAGCTTCCAGCAAAACAAGCACCGGCGTGAATACTGATTAACCAATCACAACCTCTTCCTGCCCTGCACAAGGGATACTCGTTGGCTGCCGTGGCAACTAAGAAAGCATCATCAGATGAATGGAGTGCCGAGATGCCGAGTTGAAAGTGCAGAGAGAGAGAGAGAGAGAACTGACTGTCAACGTCAACAGGTCTTTGTGGTTGTCTGTGTTTGCATGAGTGTGTGTTTGTAGTATAATCTATTCCAGCAGAAATGTATAGGACAGAACTATATATGAATATATAGGACAGAACTATATATGAATATATAGGACAGAACTATGTATGCATATGTATGTGTAGGACAGCTGAACTAATCGGATATTAATAATCTTGTATTATCCAGTGAACCTAGTAAATCAGCAATCCATCAACGTCACTAAATATTCTCCCGTAAGTGTCAACCTATAGTAGTCAACCAATTATAAAAATTATCAGAACTGCAAATACAAAGTCTTTCATGAATAAGCAGTAATAGTAGTAGAATCCCTGTAATGTAGCTACAACCAGTGCTGAATAGCAGTACAACCAACATTTATTTGCATTATAACGTCAAGGACAGCTGCTTTTAAGCGTGTAAAATGAGTTAGTTGGCAGTGAGCAGAGACTGGCTAAGCGTGCAAGTGCAAAACAAGAAGATGTTTTGCTAACTTCAAGCTGCGTAATTTGCAGTATGCTATGCCCCCCCCCCACCACCACCACCAATATGGAGCAACCAAATTATTGCCAGTGTGGCTGTCAATAAGCCTGTGCTTGTTGTTTGTTTATTCTGTGGATTCGTCTCTCAGGCGGGGTCCGTCTCTGTCTCCATGCCTGTCAGCGTCAGTCAACGTGTTGCCCCGAGGAACAGTCTCTGACTTGTCGAGCACGCCCCCGTAGGGCCCGTTGCCATGGCGACCGCACGGCCGCTGCACAGGCGCTATCACCGGGGGCCATAACTGGATGACGAGGATCCGGCGTCGCCATTGATCGAGGGGCCTGAGGATTGCTGAAACACTATTGGTCAAACGCCTTGGGGGGAAATGCCCGATAATGGCGGTTTTAAAAAAGAGAGAGAGAGAAATGCAAGTCATGGTGGTGAAACTAAATAAAAGGTGAATGGTATCAGGAAACAGGTGTTACCCCGATGGATTTATTTGAACTGCCATGCAAATGAAACACATGGAATATAGACATTTGGTGAGCAACCGATGAATCATTCGTGGACATAAACAAATGGCAAGCAGTACAAAACAGTAGACATGGATTTTGTGTGTTTAAGAGAGGCCCTATCTCTGATAATCAGAGAGAGAGAGAGAGAGAGAGAGAGAGAGAGAGATGGAGAGAATGTAAAAGAGATGGAAAGAGGATGGGAGGGTAATATTAAAGAGGTTGAAGGTCACCATGTCGTGTTTTAAACTGAAGTTAGCCCTCTATATCAGGCTTCATAAATATTGCATATGAATACCATTTCCATGTGTTGATTCAGACGAACTCCCATTATAATATTAGATGCTTGAGTACAGTGTATTATCTATTGTGTCAACATCACATGCCATTGACATGGACCAACATTTATACCACTTAGAGGATATCGCTGAAGAAATACCACAAAAACCACATAGTACAGACTATATTGAGATAATGTGATAAGGCCTAGTTCCCATGTAAACATAACGTATGTAGTCATGATTCATGATTATATTTGAAGGTGGGACGTGAATAAAATCACATTCTGTGTAGTTTCCCAGGGGAATAATGCAAGTGCAATCTAATAAGACTAAAGAAGTACAGGTTTCTGACCTCAATAAAGAGAAAAGCTCCCCTTCTCAATAATGTGCTGTGAGATTATTAAATCTCTTAGAGTTAGAGAGTTAGATATATGTATCACTAATAATATAAAACATCAAATAATAAAGCCTAGCTGAACACTAGCTGCTTAATGACTTATGTCAAAGATGTCAAATACATTCTACATACAGTACATGGTACATGTTACATGTACACAAATAAGGAAGTTAGTTAACTATTTTCCACAATACTGCAACAGAATAAACATTGTAAACAAGCCAAACCTTGATAAAAAAAAGATATGAGTCACTATAGAACACTCCAGTGGTGATTTTAACCAACATTACACAATTTTAAGCTACATTCCTTGCTTGTGTTAAAGTTTTCTCCCCATCTCACGGTGTGTGTTTGAAAGAGAACAGGGTGAGTAGAGAAGAGTGCCAGCCACTCAGAACTGAGGTGTGTGCACCCTCTGCATTTCAAACCAAAACATTTTTGTAACACTGGTTTCAACCACAAGGGATATTCTAGGCACAAGTGGAGAGCGTAGGATCTTTAATATCTGAAACTATTTTTTTCTCAGCTAATTGCGGCACGCTTTGAGGTGACGATTCTGGGGTTTGACTTCTCTGAAAGAGACAAGTGAAATGAAGCTGAGAGGGCGAAAGACTCGACCAGACGGAGCGAGATCAATGCCAGCCTACAGCACCGAGAAAAGAACGACAAAATAACTGCCTTTCTTTGCCTTCATTTAGCGTTCAGCCTGCAAGCAGACTTTAGCAAGCACCAATGGTACACGGAAGATATATCTGCCAGGTCTGTGTGTGTGTGTGTGTGTGTGTGTGTGTGTGTGTGTGTGTGTGTGTGTGTGTGTTTGTGTGCAGTGACTCATATCAAGCTTTAGGCTACCTTACATGTCATTTTGCAACACCCTACGAAACAAATGGCTGCCACAGCTGTAATGTATCTACAAAAGACAGTATTTTAAAAAAAGTATATTTCAAAATACCTAGAATCGTTTTGCTCTTTGACTAGTATTTCATGAAAACCAATAGTTTTGAACTTTAAACAAGACGTGTCAAGTCAACACCGAGTGCCAACAGTCATTTTCGCCTGCCCCGAATACTTCCCAATCCTACGTGTTGTTTTGACACATGACACAAGTACGAGAAAGAGAGCAAGGATATTGTTTTTTTGGGCCTATAGCTATGACACATATTCATAATGATAGACTGAGACGAATTCCTAAACGTGGAGCCTTTCTGATTCTCAAACCACTGAGAGAGGCGACGCGAAGCAAAGGCTCATTTGGTTTGGTCTATCTGCTGAACTCGCTGGGGGGGACAGTTCTAGCCCTGTTGAGTTTTTCAATCAGCTCTACCATGACCTAGCTAAATTGTTGTCAAGTGCGCAGGGAATTCAGCCACAAATGTAATTCCACGTGTCCGCGTCACGCTGAAGGCAGACGCAATGAAGAATGAATGAATGAATCCCAGGGTTCTGTTGGGTTAACGTTCAGAAGTGTTCAAGCATTATTTAAGAGTGTGTCGATTCTTTAAAGACTCCTCAAGCCCTCTGCCGCATGGGTTTTAAAAGGTACACTCCTAAATTGTGTTAGAGCGTGTACAGAATATCCCATTTCCCTCGCTAGCTCCCTGTTTATGTTCGAAACACAACAGTGCACTGTGTTGTAGGGGGAGAGGTAGATAAGCAAAAGCAAAAGCAGGCACACTTAGACAGGAATAATCCACAAACGATTTAATCAAATAGTCAGGCTCAAGCAAAACCAGGGACAGGCAAAAGGTCAATAATCCAACAGACAGAGCAAGTCTAAAAGGCAAGGTAAAAACGGCAGCACACAAAACAGGCAAATAGAACTAGGACAAGAAGGTTTGGTGCAGGCGAGGCCAGAAACTTGACGGACACATGCAGGGAAACACCGGGGCTAAATGCACTGATTGGGAAATGGGAAGCACCTGGGAGACAATAACAAGGGAGAGAGCAACAGTAGGGAGAGTCAGAGGGCGTAATTTTGACAAGCTATGTCACAACCATTCAACGTTCGGGTTGCAGAGGTGAAGGAAAGAGAACCACTTCTCCACAGCCCACATTAGCACAATAGCCTACCATTCGTTTTTTTAATTTGAGTCGGTATTGATCGTGTATTTTCAATTATCTCCGTAGTAATAAGGTGTATTAGGGACATAACAAGAACAACACGGGGTGACTATCAGTCTCTGTACATTCCTGCCTGTCCTTTATGCTTTCTTCCTTCCGTCTCTCTCTCTCCCTCTGTCGGCCTCTTAAGTCTGTGTATTGCCATCCGTCAGCAGTGAGGATGGTGGCATTTAAGGGCAGCCGACAGCTTCTCCTGTCGGGCCTCTTGACTGACAGCGGAATGTTTGTGTTTTGGTGTGAATGGAGCGTGTGTTCGTCAACGATCCCTCGCCTGTCTTTCTGTGTCCGTCTATCTACAGTACCCGACGGTGGAAGATGAAAATCTATCTCCAAACCTCTGGACTTCAGCCCTACATGTATTTACACTATATTTATACAGTATAAACAGTACATTACAGTACATATACAGTATAGTTTGTATTCATTCACATTTTGCATTCATTCTGGAAATGATAGCTCTCTAAACCACAAAACTTTAAGACCCTACAAATCAAAATGCAAACACTACTGTATATTTAACAAATGCTGTAAAATATTTTGTCCTTACTTCATTGTTTGCGTCAATTTATGCCATGTTAGGTATGTAAAAGAAGCTAAATTCTCTTATAAATAAAATAATAACAATTTAACAAGATTAATTAACTGCAACAGTGTCAATTAAGGGTTTTGGTTTGCACTACATGTGCAGGGGGAAGAAAAGTTAAAGTGATGCATTCTGTATACTATACTTATACTATACTTAATTGCAGTTAAACTTTTCGCCTAAAGAAAATGCCAAAGAGGAAAAACATTTCCCTCTGGTCATATTCTGCTTCATCTCTCTGCCTCTCTGGTGCCTTCTGCAGATGTGAAAACCCGTATCCGTTTAGACTGGCTGTGTGGATAAATCCTTAGCTCTGTGTAGACCTTAACAGGTTAGCATTGCTGCAGTGGCAAACAGGCGCCTGTCAATCTCGATGGAGATTCTGAGGTTAAAAGCAGAAAGATAGATGCCATTCTCTCAAACACCGCTGGTGCCAGAAAAGCAGAATAAATGTCAGCCGTCAGCATCAAGCTTGACAACTCACACACACACACACGCGTGTGCGCGCGCGCACACACGCGCACACACACACACACACACACACACACACACACGTCCTCTCTCACTCATCCTCACACACACACAATCGACACACACACACAATCGACCGGTCACTCACTCAAGGTCAAAGTTACCCCATTGGAGAGTTATTATTACTACTAATCATTTCTAGTTCCTTCTTCTTTATAGAACTATATAGAACAATGGCAGACTGCATGAGTAACATTCACATCCATAAATCATTTCACCCTTGAGGGATTAATAAAGAATATGAATATCCAGTCAACAGTGTCAGTCATGACCATGAATATTGCATAGTTGTGACCAAGTTTGATATAAACGTGTTGGCTAGTGTAAATGACAGACAGGTCTTCATCCTGCTTGCACCACCTAAGCAACTTTAGATGGATTTAAGAGTAACATTTAACAATCAGAAGACCCATGGATTTCAAGATAATTCCTTGTCTATTTATTTGATCAAATATTAAATAAAAAATAAATTGCCATAATGTAACACACGAATGTAACACATGCTACCACTGAAATGTCCTAGTGAAGCCCTTTTCTATTTGAACATGTTCTGAGGACAATGTGACCGACATATTGTTCCATATGTCAACGGTCAGATTGGATGGTGCATGGTATTACACTGCCATCAAGTGGTGAAATGGCGCACAGCGTGAAATGAACGGGAGCGTTGAAGCACAAGTCATGTGGATGCCGTGAATAAATATTGGTCCTCTAACATGCTAGATAGGTCAGTGCCTGTGTCCAGCATAGGTCAAAAAGATTTTCTGCCTTCTTTGCTAACAACATGCATTGTGTCATTTTCTATTTAGGAAACCATCAACACTTTAAAGTTGAGAAAATTATATAACTTTAGTATTCCAATTTGGTTATCAGTCTCATTAGTGTAGGACAGATGCTGGAGTTTCTTGTTACCACCGATTTGATGTATTTTTAATGTTCTAAAGTTTGATAATTACACTTCATTTAATTCCCCAAAATTAAGAATTATCTACTGATCATTATTTGTCAGTGATCACACTGTTCAGTATCCCATAAACACAAACTCCTTAAGGGTTCACAGCATTACTGTGGGCCATAAATGTCAGATTCTTGTTTCCATAATATAGCCTGTCCACAGTAGCCTACGTTGTACATTGGGAATATCAATAATGGCACCCTCAGTTCAAGGACAACCTGCTTCTGACCTTTAGATGTGCTCCCACAGTATAGCCATATGTAAATGGAAAACATTTAAATAAAATCCCTGTAATAGCCTGTACACATTTATCTGGTTTTGTAACCTATTGAAAATCACCATGCTTTTTACAAGGATACAGCTCGCTGGATTTTGTCTTTTTTCCCCCCAGGTGAAATCTTGAAATTAAATAACTGCCAACGATATTTTATTGTAATATTAGACGTTTAGAAAGCAAGAGGGAACAGAGGGCTTCTCAGGCTATTGGCGCAGTCTTGAAGTTCAAGTCGAATGTTTACAGAGACCTTGGCTACGTAGCTTTGTTTACACTGCGGTTGCACTGTTTCGTAACCTTTGGAGTCTTACTTGAAAGTGGAACTTTCCCATAGCTCGCTCCCTGCCCCGTGGGCTCATGTGATATGTTTATGATTGACAGTGATTCAGACAGGCTGGAAGAATTGCAACAGGCGTAGCTTCGCTCTGTGAAGTTGCGGGCTGTAGTTTAGCCGTGCCTGCAATGATTTGATTGGCACACAATCGGCCTCCTGTCCTTACAATCCATCATCAGCAAAGGAGCCTGTTGGGTTTTGACATCACCTTCCCTTAAGGCGGGGGGAGTGGTGATGTCAAAACCTGATTGATTGCTCACTTTAATACAGGACAAAAATGTACTGTCAGGTGTACACTTATTGTGTTGCGAATTCTTTATATTGCACGATATAATGTGAATAGTAATTAAATCTCATTCCCATCAACTATTATTTTATCCAGAATAGAAGCCCAGTCCTGAAAAAAAAACTGGGGGCAATTTTTCAGAAAGTATCATAACACATTAAATATCATTTTTTTATTTTTTTAATGTTTGAAAAACAAATGGGTCTATAGAGAGTGAAGTATGCTACTATACCGTTATGCACCGCATATAATCCAATATTTAATTCTTAAACTAGATTAATTTTAAAACTAAGGATACATTTTTACAGATATAACGTCGTCTAGTTCGATTCTCTGATACAAAATAGTACAATACAGTAGCACTTCACAACTAGTGACGTCTAGGGAGGAAAATAAACATTCGCGATCTGTTTAGGTAAAAGTGGGTAGCGCCACGCATGCGCAGTCCCAGTGTTCGCCGTTTACTGTAGTACCGTAATTGTCCCCTCCACCGAAATTGCTCCTTTTCCCACAATTTGGACTGGAACCATCGTCAGTAAGAGTATAGTAATAATAACGCTTTGGTATATTTGTGCAGTGTGTATTAACGGCTTTTTTGCATTTAGCCGTTGTCTTTATCTGGATTTGGTTGATTATTTAGCCTATTCCAGACGCAATATAAATAATGAATACAGCACATTTTTCGTTGAGGCAAAATTAGTTTGCAGAAGCACCGTAGCAGCTTTTACAAACTGTTTTTGTCACAGTTAAAAACTGTAGACAAATAAAGTTACAAAGGCAAAGGAACATTTTCGGCTGTAGGGGACAATCCAGCAGAACACCGCCTCCCTCTCCAGTCAGTCCGCACTGACTGACACTCCGCTAGCTCTAGAGTAGCTGCGCTGGTGTCACCGGCAATGATACAGCAAACTGCTCAGAAAACGGACACCGAGATGGACTTGACAGTCACGTTTTGTCAATACCAAGACGGATACCATTTAGACGGCGCTGTCTGTTGACCACGGATATTTATTCTTGGCAAACCCAACTCTCACACCTTTAGATCGGGAGTAAAGAAGACAGGACGTCTGCAATTCAATTGATGCAATGGATGATTTGGTGCGACACGCACTAGGCTAGTCGGCTTCTCTGTACACTTTGAGGCTCACCTGACCGGATTTACACTATCCAAGGTGTGTAGCTATTTAAAAGCATTAGGAAATAAAAGACCGTGATGAGGCCGGCTAAATGCATTGAGCTAACTGGATGCTAGCTAAATGTCGGTCAAAGCCAAAAGGTAACGTACCAGAAATACTTGTATTCTTTGTTATTGTATTTGCATCACTATTAACAGGCATTCACCTGTTCGCAGCGGTCATAAATTAAGACCTGTAATAGCAGTAAGAGTCCTCCAGCAGGCTATCGGCCATAACTTATGGTTACCTTGATTTTTAACGACATAAATCATTTGACTTCTCACTTATGGCTCGTTAGTATCGCGGTACTGTAACTGACCCAGCTAGCTAGCATCCGTGTTAGCCACAAGCTAGCGTAACAGTCGGTGCCTGCTCGACTTCCAAAAATGCACCACCAAGACTTTTCTGGTGATCCAATCGGGACTGGAGGCAGGAAAATGTCGCACCCGACTGCTTTCCACCATCGCAAGGGGAGCAGCGGTGCGTCTGTATCCTCAACTGCAGCCGGCGGCAGCAGTGTTGTTACCGGTGATGAGAACCCAAGCCAGGCTGGATCTTCTTCCCCCGGGCCGCATCACCAACCGCAGTCCCAGGGGGCGGCGGCGGCGGCGGCGGCTCAGGTGAAAAAGAAGAGCGGCTTTCAAATAACGAGCGTCACCTCCGCTCAGATACACGTCAGTGGCAACAACAGCTTAGCGGACGACACGGAGAGCTACGATGACATGGACGAGTCTCATACCGAGGACCTCTCGTCCTCCGACATGCTAGACGTATCAGCGTCTAGGGCTATGGACACGGGGGTCCCCGAAAGGAGCTCCTCAGACGAGACACTGAACAGCCTCCACGGTGTTGAGACGCCTGGCCTCGCGTCGCCTAATGAGCCGCTGCAGCCTCACTCTATCCCACAGGGATCTCAGCAGCAGTCCTCCATGGTGAACGGGGTTGTACATCATCACAGCGGTCACCCTGACAACACAGGGGAGGCTCAGCTTCCTCCAGCGATAACAGGGGTCACCCCCGTTATCACTCCCTTGAGTAGCTCCGGCCCGGCTCCGGTACCCAAAGCCGGACCGCGGCCCGGCCATTCCCAGAGGCCTCAGATATTGGATAGTTCTATACCTGCTGGCGGGGAGGTCAAACCACTAGCCACCACTGAGGCGCTTTTACCTGGCACTTTAAACATCACCGCAATGCCAGCTGGCGGCGCTCCAGGAATGCCTTCCTCAGGGTTTGACAGCGCCAGTGCGGGTGGGCAAGGGGGGTCTGCCGTGGGGGGAGGACCAGCCTCGGCGGTCCATGCCCCCAACGTGCAGCCCCAGCACGGCCAAACCCCCACCGCGGCCCCCGGCTCCCGCTTCCGGGTGGTCAAACTGGACACCAACTTTGAGCCGTTCCGCAAAGGAAGGTGGACTTGTACAGAGTACTATGAGAAGGACATCCCCACTGCTGCAGTGTCTGAGGCGCTCAGGGGGGCTGATCCAGTGGCAGAGGCCGAGCTGGCGACACACGGCCCCGCCGCGGGCCCTGCTACTCTCCGAGCCCCCCAGACACTGCAGCCCTATCAGCAGCCCAGCCAGGACTTCACCAGCCCCCAAGCCATGCAGAGCCCCCCCCAGGGGCCGGCCCAGGTGCCACCCCAGGAGGCTGGTGGGGAGGGGGTTCCCATGATTCAGCAGGCAACCCTTCCCACAGCCATGCCCTATGGTACGGACCCCCAGATGGGTTACCCCGCCCCCAGTGGCCGCCAGCCAGACTTCATCCAGCCTACTGCGCCCTTCCAAACGCAGGTACCGCATCTCAACGTGGGCCTCCCCATGGCCGCTGTCCAAGGTCAGGCCAGCTTCACTCACACACAATCCCCCCAACCCCAGCCCCATCACCCGCCCCAGCCGCTTCAGCTCTCCTCCGCCGCCCAGGGCGCTCCCTACATGCCCCTGACCGCGCTGCAAGCCGACCTGCAGCCCTTGCTCACCCTCGCGCACGGCGGCGCCCCGGCTGCCGGGGGAGTGGGTCCCCTGAGAAGCTCCCAGCTGGAGGACGCCCAGAGGCTCCTGCTCCAGCACCAGGGCCTGCTGTCGCTGCCCAGGCTGGCCTCCAGAGAGGGGGCCGCCCACATGGGCATGACGGCCGAGGCCAACGCCTTGATGGCCGCCGCAGGCTTCAGGAGCCAGCACGCCGAGGAAGAGGAGGACAGGTGAGGACGGATGAAGGCCTGTTTTTTCCCTGTGTAAAACTCCCTATGTTCATGTTCCTTCTATTTCTAACAGTCTTCTTCAGCTCATTAGGGCTAGAGTCAAACCAGATTCATAACACACCATTCAGTAAGTAAGGATGAGAAGGGACAGTTAATGATTTGATCAATATAACTTGATTAATTGTAATTACTCACAATTACATATTAGTCTGATATCTTATCAAAACTGTCAGAACTGCGGTAGTAAAGTTGCCATTGTGCCGATGCTAGCTTCAAAGTGCATTTTAAAATGTTTTGTCCTCAAGACTGCCAATAATTACCTCCCCAATATTCATTTCAAACCTAACCATGGTTATGATGGCACCCAGTTGTCTATGCTTTTCCACAAGCTCGGCAAGGGGGCAGGGTTATGTGACAAGCGCACCATTTCCTCCTAAAGACACTGCTGGACTTCAAACGTGTTAGCTGAGACAACAAGTGAAAAAGCGAGCGAGTCAATAGACACTGATAGCCTGTCAGCAGGCGTTTGCGAGCGGTACGCCTACTGCCGCCGCCGCGCGTTCCTATGGATACATCCTTTTATCTCTTGCATGTCCTCTCTCTCTCCCTCGCTTCTTGTTTGTCCTGTCCCCCCCTGCCTGCGTCACCCATCCACCTAGTGTTTTATTAGACACTGGATCCGTTGAGCTGAACCCCCTGTTGCAGGGAGCCTCACAATGGTTTATTCATCCACATTCACCATATGCTAGAAACACTATATCTTCATGCTATGTCCCCATTAGGGACCATGCATTTTTCTTCAGAATTGTGCCCTGAACATTGCAGCTATTCTGGAAGGCTCTAATTAATAATGCATTAAAAAATAGCCAACCTCGTTTTTATGGTAGCGGGATCGGTACAAGAGCATTTGTCCTTTTAGCCAGAAAGGCTAAAAATAATTGAATGAAGAGTTAAGACATGAGCAAGGGAATGACAAACGTCGTACACGTATACATTGTTTAGAAGTCGCTGTCTGAAATCACTGAAAGCCTCTCACAAATTGAGGCACTCCTCAATTTGTGTCCAGAAGTTCCCCTGTAGTTTGAACCAGCATTACAAAAACAGCGCGCACCCCTCCCGCATCTGAGTGGCCCACACACAGCTCTACCCCTCCCCCTAGAGCACTCATAAACGTACACTGCTTCCTACCCCTCCCCATGCTGTTGTGTTTCAAAATATAAACAGGGAGCTGGGGCAGAAATGTTTTTTTTTTTTTTTAGGAGGTATTTAACGCAATCGAGGAGTGTACCTTTAAGGAAACAGTGGATGTGTTGTTTTTGTCTTTCTGGGGGTCAGCGCTGAGGTCCGAGCAGGAAAGGACAGCTGAGAGGAAGCCCGAGAGAGCCAGAGGTGGCCCCCAAGCCTGGCGGGCCCACAGTGCTGCTGGTAGAGAATAATGGAGCACTCTCGCTGCAGCGGTGTAGGGTTTCACCTACGCTGTTCTGTCAACTAGCATGGCAGTAGTCCCTGATGGCCTGGGAGGCATGTAATTAGACACATTCTACTGTACCGCTGAAATCATCAAAGTACAGAGTCGCTGTAAACAATGCCCTCTTAACGCGTAGTTGGGAAAAACAAGATCGTACAGTAACAGTAACGCACTTTAGGGACTACACTAGGTCATAGAATGAGGTGGATTGAGTTCAGTTGATACGTCAGATTAATTTAAAACACCTGTCTGGGTTTACAGAGGCTTTAGCCTAAATGAAACCCGGTGGAATGTTATCAGATGGTGTGTTATTACGATTAATAAGACTATAATAGTAAGATTAGTGCTTTAGTGTTGGTTCAGACCCAGACCTAATGTGTGTGGACAGAGCATGCAAGTGTGGGCTTATGACAACCCCCCGTTGTGACAGCAAGAGCAGTGGTTGACCCCTCCCCACCAGGGCTCTGTGTGTGTGCGCGACACAGAGCAAGTAAACACATCCACTGTCTCTGTATGCATCCATGCATCCCTCTGTGCGTGCAGCAGCAGTAGAAGGTCTTTCTCAGTGTGTGTGTGTGTGTGTGTGTGTGTGTGTGTGTGTGTGTGTGTGTGTGTGTATACACGCTTTGTTTATTGTCACAGTCTTCTTGTCACGCAGCGCCGATGTGTTCTGTCTCTGTCCTCCGTGCTGGCCCTGTCTTTCTCTCCCAGTCTTCGTATTTTTCCTCCGTATCTCGTTCCCTCCCAGAGAACGCACCACATCAGCTGCCAACCTGCGCCTTTCAGTTGAGACTGTGACAGCCGCCCTCGAACGCCCCCTAATTATATACACACACCCGACCTCCTCTCGTCTGTCCCTCCCTCTATTATTCTGTCCATCTCTCCTTTTATTTGCTTTCCCCGGCGGTAATGGAGAAGGGATTTTGTTGGAGTCATTCACACAGGTAGCACAACTGGTGTAGCAGAGATTTGTGTGGAAGGAACAATTGAATTGTCTCGATTGGATTTATAGGAGTAGTGTGTGTTATTTAACTTGACGCGCAAGATGGTTTGTTGCACAGAACCCATCTGGGAAGTCGTCCTTGGAAACCGGTTGGAAAAGGGCAGGCACTTTCAAAAAATGCTTTTTGGCAGGGGATTGGATTTGGATTAACCATCTGTCTATCACTGTCTATCACTGTCTATCACGGGCTAACGTGACTCGCACCTAAACCACGCTCGCTGTTTGGTCCGAACCCCTGGTGGTTCGACCACAAGCACATGAACCTGAAGCCTGGCGAGATGTATTCTCGCGTGATTGTGATTTTATCAGCCAGAGAGAAAAGACGTGTCCATGCAGACACTGTTGGGGGCGCACTTTGGTCAGTGGACCCATTGACAATGAATCAGTAGTATTGTTGCTGCTTTCTAATCCAGAACACCAAAAGTAAATGTTCCCATTAGGAATCATGTCTGTGAAAAGGGGGATACTGTGCCCCTAAACAAAATGGTGGTGCGGCCTTTGCATAAAGTAGTTTTTTCTCAACTGAAGGATTTCATGACGACTGGAGAAAAAACACTGATACTGCTAAGGTATTATGCACGTATACACTATATATCATATGGAATTAGGTTGGAAAATGCTTGAAATGAAACTGCTTTATGATCATCTTCAATCAGGTAATTTAGCAGATGCTTTTATCCAAAGAAACTTACCAGAGTAAAATTACAAGAGGCAGATTGCGGTTAGGCATCTTGCTCAAAGATGCTTATAGGTAGGACCACTCCGGGGCTCGAACCCACAATCTTTAAGCTTGGAGGCGAACACCCATACCACTAGACTATCCTGCGCCCCACCCTATCACTTTATTATACAAGTCTGGGAGAACCCACATAAAACAATGCTTATTCTTTTGTAATTAAGTGTCCCATCGACTGGCACCATTGCGAGACAACGGCGGTGTGTGTGTGTATTGGCAACTGGCCAAGGCAGAGGAAGTGAAAGACCTCTGTCTGCTCGTGACGCACACAAGAGGCAGGATTTCCTTTAAGTGCGAACCGTGTGTTGGCACTGATCCAGGCACTAGGTTATTTAAGGCTACTCTGGCGTACAGTCAGGCTAAGGTGTGACAGACAGTTAAGGGCGGGGTCGTCATTAGCCGGGGCATTTTCTCCGTCAAACCCGTTAGACTTTCGTGTTTTAGTGCCAGACCAGTGAGCTGTTAGGTAGTTTTTTTTCTTCTTCTTCTCAGCCTCTTGGTCTTACTGTCTGTTGACATGGTTACAAACTGCCCGAGAAACACTTCAGACGCAAGCAAGACTCAAAAACATGACTTATGCCGGTTCTAAAATACCCTGTCATGCAAACCCGAGCCAGTTTGTTGGAGCCCTTCAGCAGACAATACCAAATATGGAGTTTAATGAAGAGTAAGAGGAACCGGCAAGAGGAAAGGTTACCGGTGTTGTAAAAGGGCTGCCCTTTTTGAGTCCAGCTGCAGTGCATTCTGTAAAGAGCTGGCCTTACTGTTGTAGTTGGCATCTTTGACAGAGGGTCCAGACTCTTTGTCAGAGGCCCAGAATAGCGATTGCCACAGTGATGTCATTTTATGTATGCTTTATAGCTTTAGAGGGGTAGTGAGTATTCATTGGCCAGAGGAGGCAGTGTGGAGTTTACCACACAGACACACACACACCAATGAGGCATATGTACACTTGCGCAGATACCATATCTTTGTGGTAGCCTACATTAACTATGCATTATCTGGCCACTGGGGGGAGCAGTATGCAAAGGTTGGTCATCAGTGGTAACACAGTAACTAAATGGGGGTGCTTGCATGTACAGGTATGTGCATGTGTATTTTGCCTAATCGGGTGCCTCAATGTGTATCTCGACACAATGAATGATAAGATACAACACTTGATGCTAGATATTGACACATTACAACTTACAACCCCTCCAGGGCTGATGTATTAGAAGAAGCTATTATCCAAGTTACTTCTTAAACACTACTTATTACTTACTTTCTGCTGACTAATGTGTTCAGGGCCCGGGCTTAGTGCTCGTGCAGGAGGAGGGCGAAGATATCTGCGTTTTGTCTTTGCAGTGCCTGCCTTCAGGCAGGTAGAGCTATATACACAGGTTATTTTCACCTTGCAGACGGGATATATCGTCCATCACGTGGACAGTACAACCGGCCTGAGCGTTGAAGGGGTAGCCTGGTATCACTTTAGATTACAATGACGCCGTTTTGCAGTGGCTTAACTACATAGATTTTTTCGTATATGTCACATTGGTATGACAGTTATGTGTAATGTATAGTGCTATTTAACTTATTGAAGAAAATACCATGATAAATGTGGTTATTAATTAAATACAACACCGCCACACAGAATATTTTTGCTGCAAAGTGAGCGTGTGTACTGCTGAGGTAGAATAGCTGTACAAACAGGGTTAAGTATCGCTTCAAGCCCCTTTTTTCTATTGTTAGAAGGCAACGTCAATCGGGACCAGTAACTACAATATGCCCTGCCATGCTGTTGTACCCCTGTTTGCCCAGCAGGTGTCAGCCTTGCCTTATAAATCCTGCTACCCACACAACTTGTAGTAACCAAAATGTGCTTTGAGAAGCACTGACCTAAAACGTGCATACGGGCCAAGACAAATTGGATCTGCCACAGGTACACGGCCCAGGGGTTATCTAATTGTAAAGAGAGCTGACCTGCATTCGCTGTGCCAATTCAGAATGCTGAAGGCGCTGCTGGCTGCAACGACAACACGGTTGATCAAATATCTCTCAGACGCTCTTTATAGAGCGGGCGTGCCCTTATTCTAATTGATTTAAAAGTTGATTCACCACCTGCTATGCCCTCTAGGATGTCTTGTTTTTATCAGGTTGACTTAATGACTAATAGATCAAGACAAGCAAGCGAGGATAAACTGTTTACCGTCTCTACCTTTGTTCTCTAGAGGAACTACTTATGCATGACCTGGATAACCCCACATTTATCCAATTTATAACCCACACAGCATGCAGAAGGGCCCATAGGCCTCAAAAAAGGTACAACTTTCACAGTTTCGGTCACCCAACTTTTGTCAGTGCCACAGGGAATATTAACATTTGCAATCAAATATCATATTAATAACCCATGGGCAATTGCATTGTGTCTTGTACACTGTGTAATGAGTGCATTTTTCCATGTGGTTTTAGGTCTAGCTGAGGGCAATGTCTGATGCAGTATGCAGACCACCTAATCAGGCAGAGACAGGGTGTGTGTGTGTGTGTGTGTGTGTGTGTGTGTGTGTGAGTGTGTTGATGGCTGGTTAACGTAGTGTGTGTGTGTGTATGTCATGCCATCGCGTGGTGCCCTGACGGGATTTGAATTCAGTAGCTCTGCGGGCTTGGTGCTAGAACGCTGGTTTCAGCTGGCACACACACACACACACACACACACACACACACACACACACACACACACACTGTTTGCCATGGCACATGTCAGTCACTCTGAGTTCCACCAAGCCAACATGAACACATTTTCTTAAGAGGAGG
>JAOEHI010051528.1:0-18472 GCA_025447815.1 Percopsis transmontana | reverse complement strand
TGTGTGTGTGTGTGTGTGTGTGTGTGTGTGTGCGCGCTCCAGGTGAACGAGCCCAACAGTGAGGTTCCGGACCACATCAGACCCAGCCACCTCATCAAGGAGCTGACCAAGGAAGTGCGCCACCTGGAGGTGAGGCTTGAGCACTACACCTGCTTCAGACACGGTCTCCCCTGCCCCCCCCCCCCCCACGTCACGTCAAGTGACCTGTGTGTGTGTGTGTGTTTCAGGAGGACCCGGCCAGGCCAGGCAAGCCCCAGGCCAGTGGGTGTGGGCTCGGTGGCGGGGCCGGTGGGGGTTGCCCGGCAACCCGCTCCACGCTGGAGCGCCTGTGCCAGGCGAGGCTGGCGCGGCGGGCGGCCCGCAGGCTGCGGGAGCAGCAGAGACGCGCCCCCAAGGTGCCCTCGAACCTGGACATCCTGGAGCTCCACACCAGGGAGGTCCTGAAGAGGCTGGAGGTCGGCCCCCTGGAGGAGGTGACACACACACACACACACACACACAGGCAGTGTTAGTGGCTGATCTCGTCACGGGTGTGGTCAAGGCTCTTCTCACTCTTTTCCTCTGGTCCAATCAGGACGCTGCCTTCTGTGCAAAGGTTCATGGGAAACTAAACAAGGTTTCTACGGCCTCTGCAGCGGCGGCCGAGTGTCTGGATGACAACCACCTCCGCCTGACGCTGGTGAACGGGCGAATCATCCGGTAAAGCCCTGCGGCTAACCACACACACACACACACACACACA
The DNA here is from genome assembly GCA_025447815.1 of Percopsis transmontana. Taxonomy (NCBI): domain Eukaryota; kingdom Metazoa; phylum Chordata; class Actinopteri; order Percopsiformes; family Percopsidae; genus Percopsis; species Percopsis transmontana. The sequence goes on along the minus strand of JAOEHI010051528.1, from coordinate 17,730 downwards.
CACTACATGGAGCGCTCCAGTTTGTTATGCTGAATGAGGCGCCCCCTAGAGGCAACAAGTGGTACTTCCAAACCAGACTGTCGGACACAAATGGCAGCAAAATAAACATTTATCTCCATGACAGTTCAAGAGTGCAGTTGCACTTGCATTACAGTAGGGGACCCCAAATAGAACATAGAGGAAAGTGACCATATGTGGGCCGGGAATGCCCCTCCCCCCCCCCCATTGTCTGAAAGCTTACCCGCTGTGTGTGTGTGTGTGTGTGTGTGTGTGTGTGTGTGTGTGTGTGTGTGTGTGCGTGTGTGCGTGCAGGGATGTGAGGCGGCCGTGCACGGGGTCGAGTCCAGTGAAGGTGGAGGACGACGGGCCGTCGCTGGGCTCCCCGAGGCGCTGTGGGGGGCCCACAGGGGAGCGAGCGCGGAGCGGCCCCACCAAGGACACGCCCACACTCCTCGGTAAGTCACCGCCATCGCCGCGGCAACTACAAGACCCTTCCCTCAAGTCCTCGGCTCTGCCCCGCTATAGGCGCCTGTCCACTGCAGGAACCAACCCTGTAGGAGGGCCCACTCCGGGGTAGGTACTACTGAGCGGTCCTATTGGTTAAACCACAATGGAAACAGAGAGGCTGAACGGGGCCGATTAGGGGGCCGTTCCTGTAAACGTTCACGCCACCTGGGAAGTGGCCCTTAGTTCCTGCAGTGGAAAAGTGCCTCATGTTGTGTCCCGGGGGGGAGGGAGGGAGGGGAAGTGTCATTTGAGCTCTGCTGCTTCCTGCTCTCTGCTCCAGCACAGTCAATTCCCTGACCAATCAGAGCGTTTCACTGGGCCCAGGGAGATGAGATGAGACTCTGGAGGGGAGAGGGTTTCAGAGGACGATGCCTCCCTAAGCGCTGATAGAATGTGATGGGAGAGTGATGGGTGTTGTGTTTCCCAGGGCCTCTGGAGGGGAGGTGTGAACTCAGGGAAGACATCTCGGGGCAGTCCAGCAGCTCTGATGGGGAGTCAGACAGCGACTCCCCGGTGGAGGTGAGCCGATGTCTCTTATTGGTTCAATATTACATCAGTCATTCATATGGTTGATGACTGGATTAATACTGGTCATACGTGTTGGACGAGAGTAAATACATTAAGAATAAATCTTCTCCAAGTTAGTAGTTAGTTTAAATGTATACATTTAGTTTGTTCATTTATTAATGCATTTTGTTCTTTATTTACCTAAATAAGGTAATTTAAGTTGTGTATTTGAGTTACTGGTCTACTAACCTTTGTTGTCCTTGTAGCAGAAAGGCTCCTCCTCATCCTCGTCATCATCCTCATCCTTGTCATCAGAGGACTCGGAGAGCTCCCAGGAGGAAGAGGACCAGAAGAGCTCAGGGCACACCATCCAAATGGACCGGACCGATCCAGATCTCAGGCACAAACCAGTCAAACGGTGAGCTGGACCAGACCCATTAGTGAGATTTAATTTGTAAACATACTAACTACTAGTTAGTTAAGTACTAGTATTTAACAGCAGGTACGGTTACAGTAAGTACTAGTATTCAACAGCAGGTAGGGTTTCAGTAAGTACTAGTATTTAACAGCAGGTACGGTTACAGTAAGTACTAGTATTTAACAGCAGGTAGGGTTTCAGTAAGTACTGGTATTCAGCAGAAGGTAGGTACAGTACTAGTATCTTGCAGGTTGTGTACTATCGGTTGATGTGTAGTTCCCCTCTCCTTCTGTAGGGAACGTCCTACCTCACCCAGCACAGCGGAGGCCATCCAGGGCATGCTGTCCATGGCCGGCCTGCTGTGCCCCAAGTCGGAGCAGAGCTCGTCCCTGGAGCCCTGGTGGGCCGGGCCCCCCGGGGATGAGAGTCCCATGGACAGCCAGGGCAACAGCAGCGAGGACTGGGACAATCAGGTGCCCTGCCTGGGGGCCGAGTACCAATACTGTGACCCATCCATGTCACCCCCCCTGCACCCTTCCAAGAGACACGCCCCCAACCCTCCTCCAATCAGCAACCAGGCAACGAAAGGTTTGGCTCTATATGATTGTACATTATTTTCTCTTATTCCTTGGTAGGGATTAGATGCACTAGAATTTTTTTTTCATTAATTAATATTATTATTAAACAAGATAGTCTAGTGGTTTGGGTTCTAGAATCCCAACCAAAAGGTTGTGGGTTCGGGCTACCTGTAAGCATCCTTGAGCAAGTTGTCTAACCCCTACCTGCTCCTTAACACTGTAACTGTACTCACTGTAGGTCTTAACACTAACTGTACTCACTGTGAGTCTTAACACTGTAACTGTACTCACTGTAGGTCTTAATACTGTAACTGTACTCACTGTGGGTCTTAACACTGTAAATGTACTCACTGTGAGTCTTAATACTGTAACTGTACTCACTGTAGGTCCTAACACTGTAACTGTACTCACTGAGTCTTAACACTGTAACTGTACTCACTGAATAGTCTACCTGCTCCATAGTATTGTAACTCACTGAGTCACTTTAGATAAAACTGTCCTAATGTCCTAATGCTAAATTATTATTATTATTAACACTAGTGTGTGTGTGTTCCAGGCAAGCGCCCTAAGAAAGGCATGGCCACGGCCAAGCAGAGGCTGGGGAAGATCCTGAAGCTCAGCAGACACAGTCGGGTGTTCGTGTAAAGAGCCTCCGGGCCCCTGCCCGGCTCGCCGGGAAACCCTGTACATTTGTTTCTAGGCACTGCGGTGCGCTCATGGTGCATGCTGGGAGACAGGGTAACGCAGCGTCACGACAAGCACACTAAAATGACCCCGGAGCTGGGGCGGGGGGTGGGGGTGGGGGAGGTGTGCGCACAAAGTGCATCGCGGCAGGAAAACGTGACATGGGACATCCTGCAGCTGTTTAAAGTGGTCTAGAGCTCCAGTTAAAGCCTTCACTGTATAGCTGCCCCAGAACACACCTGGCTGCCATTGCATCATGTACACAGCGCTCCAAGGCTGGTCTTCTGGAAACACTCTGGTGTTTAGTTACTCACAGACCGTGGCTTTATTCAATACTACTTTGGTTCGTACACAGGGCAAGTGTAATGTGCTAGCAGCGGGAAGTAGTCCTTGTTCCCCCACACCTTCACATGTGTGTTCCCCCCACACCTTGTTCGTTAGAAGGCACTCCAGGGAGCGTTACGGATCGCTACGTTTCCCATGAGCCCCGCCGCCTCGGCACACTGAGCTTCCCTGGGCTCTCGGGTGAGGGGCGGTGTGCTGCCAGCTGTCTTACAGAACCATGACCTTCCGTTCTCTGTGCCCTCGATGGCATGGAGATCGGACCCAGTGGGAAGCAGTCGTTATGTTTCCTATGTCAGGTACAAGGAGATTAATCGGCTGATGACTTCCACTGTCCGTGTGTGGCGGGAAAGCTGCACAGGGAGGGTTCTAATAAAGTTCTAGATCACTTTAAACGCTCCGGGCCGGCCTCACTCACGCCCTCGTGTGTCAGGAAGAGGGACGGAGACGCCGGGAAGGTGGAGCCACTGGTATTGAAGACAACGGGCTCTCCACGGTGTCACTCAGCCTGGGTGGGTGGGGCTAAAGCATAGGTGCTCGGACGCAGGAGTCGAACTGAAATTTCAGAATGGTGCTCATTGTTTTGTATTTTCTCCTGTCCCTTTTCTGTCAATCACACCAGCAATAATGAACAAGAGGGGAGCCGAAGGGGAGAGGCGGTGCTCCCACGCCTCCTCTTTCGAGTGTCCGCCGGTTTAAAGAGAATTATTTTGTGTACAATAGGGTCTTAAATGAGTGCGTTTTTGAACCAAGTTGTTTACTGTCTGTCTGGGGGGGACGTCAGAACTGTTTAGAATAGGAATACAGAGTCCCTGGTCTGCAAAAGTATGTGAGCAACGACTTGTGTGATATCCTGCTTAATTTATTTCTTTTGTCTGTGATGATTTTGTTATTTTCCATGGATTCTGAATGATGTATTTATTAATTGAAAGAGATGAACGATTTTATACTTTGACCCTGAGCCTTGGCTCCTCTTGAGTCACACCTTCTGGCCTGTAGGGTTTTCTCTGATCCTGCTACACATCCTCCTTGTAAATGTGGACATGTGTAGTGTTCTAGTCTGCTAGAGCCTGCTTCTTCTCTCCTCACTCTGTGTGTGGGTGTGTGTCCGTCCGTCCGTCCGTCAGTACAGTTGGAGTTCTCAAGCTTTCTACTGATCCCGCTTTCCATTCAGCAAAAAAAAAAAAAGTGTTCTGAGCCACGGTGGTCTATCCAAAGTAATTGTAAACGTGGGAAGAATTGCAACTGGAGAAGAGGGGTTTCTTTTCTGCTCTGCATTTAGATTCCAGCGCTGTGATTCTTGTGTGAGATGTGTGTTTTGCTCGGGGTGCGCAGTTCTTAACTCTCAGGGAATGAAGCCACGAACAAGACAGGCCCTTCAGACAGACACCTGCCTCTTTGTGGCCACGTTCTACGTGGATTCGCTTCACATTTGAACCATGACGCCTTTTCTTTTTTATTTGTTTGAACTATTTTGTAGCGGCGGTTTTCAAATTGATCAGGCAAAATAAGCTGACCATGTTGGGCATTAATTTTATTTAGGCTAAATTGTTATCAATTCAACATTTATTAAGTTGGATTTGGCAGCACAGCCCCATTTAAACCTTTGTTTTAACACCACTGAGGTGAGTTTACAATTAGCGTTTCACCCAAGTTCACATTTGACCTGATGCTAAACCTTTTGTTAACAGCAGTTAGACTCTAGCTTCCCAACCTACAATTAGAATTGTGTCATTTAGCAGACGCTTCCAAGTATTAAGGAACTGGTAAGGGTTAGACATTTTGCTCAAGGACACAGGTAAACTGGGCTTGTTGGGGATCGAACCCACAGCCTTTATGGGTGGAGTCGACTACCCTAACTACCAGAGACTCCTGCTCCCTTACCTCCAATATTAAGTCTATTCACCCACAGTTGGCTTACATCGATTTGTATAACAGTGTATCTCATGCTCTGCTATTATGTATTCTGAAGTCACTCATGTTTGTAGGATTTAAAAGGTGCTGTAGGTAGGATTTAAGAGCTATAAATTCAGTGAGATTTCTTAGAAATGCCATAGTGAGAATATCTGCTCTGATTGATAGCCCTTGCCTCTGTTTAAGTCCATTTTAGATTTTTGACGCCACCCGAAAGAATTCTGATTAATCAGGGCCTCTATTCCCCGATTGGTCCGACGAATCTACCTTGCCTGTCGCAATGGCAGACCAACGGACTCTGGAGGGAGCAGAGGAGGATTGGGGGGGTTTTGGGTTGTTTTTCAAAATCTTTGTATTTTTGTTGCAACTCTCAAATCCTACCTACATCAGCTTTAGATGAGGGTTGTATCAAGTTTTAAACCAAACCTTAAAGAAGCTACAGACTCTGGGGTTTAACAGTTCAGTATTGCTTTAAGCTTGGCTCCGGTAGACCGACCCGTAGCCCTCTAATACGCACACAAAACAAGTGTTAAACACATTGCCATCCACACACCTGCTGGTTTCACCTTGATTAACACTACTAGCTAACATTAAAACCCAACACCCAGAGCAGGCCCGCGGGCAGGTTTTTTTTTTTTAAAGATGTAGTTTCCATGGTTTCTTATCTGTTCCCTGTTTTTATACGCAGACCTCTTGGCATTTGTGTTGTGTTGATCTTTGCAATGTTTTGTTTCTGTTGATTTAAATGGCTTATGATTTTAAGTACACAAACACTGGCTAACTGTGACACTGATAATGCATTGGTTTCTGCATTTCCAGAATTTGCCTGTAAATAAAATGTAAGAATTTCCCAAATTTGCCATATTTTCTCAATCTGTCTCACTTGTTCTTTAACTGAGTTTGTCTGGTACTATTTAAACACTTAGTTGAATGAAATCCATATTAGACAGAACTGTACTGAAATGGACAGCTACAGTGAGGACAAAAGGGAAAACTCAAGAGCGCCAAAAGGTGCTGGTGTCTGGAAATGTTATTTTCCCATCATTTGCCTCTAGAGGGCTCCACCCAGGGCCGTGATTTCCAGTCCTAGTCATTTGCCGGGTCAAACCTATGAGTAAATTATATTATCGATGTGGATGTGTTTACACCCAGACCCAGTGTAAGCCAGGTAGTGTTAAAATATACGTGGGGAAACATGAAGGAGTTCCTAAATTACTTGCAGCGCTTTGCTCTAAACTGAAGAATTCTGGAATATAAGCAGTGTTACTTTCGTCCTGCTAAATGTACTAGCTGATTAGCATCTGTTTTAACATATTTACTTTGAGAGTTGGCAGAAGGATAGACAGACACACAGACATAATGAATGCTCTTTCAGAGACTATGTTGAATACAGGCAGATAATTTTATTAACAAACATGGTTACTTGAGGAGAGCACGTTTAGATTACTCCTCATCTGGCGGGATTCCAAGCTCCTCGTCGGTCCATTGGGAGGCATCAGGCCAGGGGAAGTGACCCTAGAAATTAGTTGACATGGTTTTAAAAAAATGGTAGACGCATCAGAAAACACTACTGTACCAATTAGCACTAGCATGAGCTAGTGTATGGGACCTGTATGGGTTTAGATTTGTCGTCGAGACATTACAAGGAAATACAATTAATTAAAAAACCTGCCTGCCTTATGAGAAGCAGAAACAAAATGGAGAAAATTTACAATTTGAATCAGGCTGTAACTTAAAAAGGTGCACTTGATTGTGTTATGATAAGCCCAGCTCACTTTTTAAAAACGCACAACTAAACTATTGTAATGCTGGTTGCAACCACAAGTGAAATTCCGAGACAAATTGAGGAGTGTAACTTTAATTTTCCATAAGTTTAGCGTTTTGTAATGGTAGTCTATTAACATGTATTCATGTTTTAGAAAAAAGGTGGTGTATAAATCACAACAAAACACATTGTACTGCAAGGTTCAAACATAACCGCTGTTCATATTTGACAGTTGATATCTCAGACGGACAGACAGACTCACCAACACTGCATCCGGGTCATGCCAACAGTGCCACAGAATCCAGAACCACATGGCCCCACTAAGTAATTCTGACTGGAACTTCTGGTTCTTGGTCAGCTGGGGGTACTGTCTGTATTGGGGTTCAATGTGGACTCCACCGCCAGCCCTGACAGAACACACATGCATCATAATCAACGCACCTCACTCACCATGTAGCCTACATTTCACAATACAATTGTACCATTATTTATCAAGAGCTGAATAGGTCATACACCAGTTATAAGCAAACAACTTAGTGAGGTCGGTAGCTACAATATTAACAAGAGCATGGCGCAAGGACATGCTAAACACCTCAGCTGTTTATCAATCTGCTGAACAGAGATCTAGGCCAGGCGAGGAACTACCCAGCATTGAGACTAATATATCCCAGTGTTATGATCCACCGATCTCCTCAAGCTAGCTGAAGCTAACAGGCTAGTCACGTTACTTACTTTCTTACTGTTGTCTTCTGCGGTGCCCGCCTGATCAGCCGCGTGCCCGCACGTAGCGCGCCCGCCGCCCGGCCTAGCACCCACATCACCCGCTACCTGCCCGAACACAATATTAAAATGTAACGTTCTGTTATTGTGAGGGTGCCTGGCGTCGAAATGTCACCTTCCTTGTCAATCTATGCCCTCCAATAACGGCGTCTGTGATTGGACAGGCAAGGATCGTTTTTCCGCTGTGCTGATTGGTCAATATATTTATCCACAAACTAACTTAAATTATATTTGTAAAACCACGCCACCCTGTGGTTTACTTGAGAAAAAGTTTTCCGACTACTGAATTTCTTGATTTTCTTATATATCACAAATATCCTTGGTGTCAAATAAAAAAAATGTTTGTACCAAAATGCCCCTAATTTATAGGCCGTTGTACCAGTTATTTGTGACACAACGTTTTAAAAAGAAAACCTTTTTGAATATCGACAAATCCAGATCAGGCAATTAAGTTGCCTTACTGAATAATGCTTCACTTTATTTTTTGTATGTATTTATTGATAGTGTAAATAACCTGTGTACAATGGTCGTCGTGGTTGTCCACTAGATGGAGTGAGTGGCCAAACAATTGCGCGTGTGCATGAGTGTATAGTATATTTCAATTGTGCTGCTTCAAATACGCATTCCTTTGAGAATTACCATGTCATGGTGAAATGGCGATGTTCTTGCGTTACTTGGTCAGGGAACAGTGAAGTATGCCATATAAACATACTGTAGGTCTTGGTTTAATGAGGAGAAGTGGCATGGAAGAATTGATTTGCCTCGCAGCCGCCACTGAAATTTTCCATGACATAATATGGCCCGAGTGGAAAACATGCCCGCCTCCTACACAGAGTCGGTGTAAAATTAAAGACGTAAAACCATGTGCATAAGACCTCGTCTGTAATCTGTCGTGGCTGCAGCAGGAGTATAAGGACGTTGTTTGACACGTCTATCGGACAGACTGCTGCTCCGCTCACGGGAGCGCGCGCGGCACCGCCGCCGCCCATGAATGCGCGGAAGTGTGCGAACGGCAAACCTTCGGCGCCATCTTCTTCCTTGCTGGTAACGACTTTAACAACCTCCTCTTACAAAAACATGTGGCGTTTTAGAGCAAGACTAGGCCAACGGAATGTACACCCACGATCGAAAAACCCTCGCGTGGGCCAATTCGGCGAATGTACTATTTGTGTTGTTAAAATAAAACGTTATCTTCGCATCGTTATCTAATGGCGCCTGGGCTCCGTGAACCTCCGGTTGCACCCCTCTCCCCTCACAGCTCAGGCCACGCCCACACGCTCTATACCACGACGTCACCGCAGACAACCTGTTCTCAAAGGCATTGTCCAAAAGTGACCATAATTCCTAAAATCAATAAACTCGGGAGCCGTAACGAAGAATAATGAATGTTCTATGTTTGCCACTTTACCTCATATTGTACTAAACACCTAAAGAAGGTCGGATAACCTTCAGCGAAACGAACTACCGTGACAAAAAAAACTATCCTTCCTAAATCCTCTTCAGGAAAAAATGAACAAATGTATTTATATGCTGACTCGCTGTATTCCCCTCATATTTCCGTGGCTGTTTTTTTGGGATTTATAAATAGGCTACCATTGATATGAATGAAAACGGCTTGGTCCCCCGTCTAATCTCCGTCCAAATTGTTTCCAACAAGCTGTGTCGGAAAAAACAGCAGTGTGGCGTGGAGTACCCAGTGCGCGTGCGCGAGGGGCTGCGGTGGAGAGACAGATCTGTGTGTGGGGGAGGGGCGGCCCAGCCAACCCTAAAATATGACGGGGATCTCTAAAAAAGACGTGACAGCGGCTGTAACAAAACTGGATAGTCAAATGAGTTATTTCGTATGCCAACTATAATCTCTTTGTCTGACGATGTTGGTCGGAGTGACAGCATACGTGTAATTGCAATACGGATGTTTTATGTGCTTATAATCCGTCGACCACATTCATTCTAATACATTTTTCCGTTGCTAATGTTGCTCGTCAGGCTGGAGCCATTTCCAACAGTTCAATAAGACAAACGCGGTGCTTGTGTGAGGGTGTTGCATAACAGCCTAGTTACCTACTAGTGCGTTTGGTAGCATTTGGGTGATCGTTCTTAGTTATGTCAGCGCACCTTGGGTGAATTAACGACATATTACGCATAATTAAACAGACGTTTTAATCTGGTGCTTGATGATAATGATGGACAAGGCATAATTATCAGCCTCTAATTACGCATACGTCTAATGTAGCCTATATAGTTTGCATAAAGTGTTATGATGGGTAAATTAACATTTTTAACATTAATCAACCAACTTTATAGTTTGAGCTGACCAAAAACGTGTGTATCATAAATACAAGATGCAGTAGGCCTAACGTTATAAACCAACAAGTCCTGCAGTGCATCAGGTATGTTATCTCCAGTTGAAGCACTCGTTTCCACCCGCAGATGAATCAAACACGGTGGCAAAAAGTTTAACCGACCATATCCACCAGTTACTTTTTGTTTTACAAAACAAAAACAAGATAACGTCGTCATAACATCTAAAACATTAGACGTTCAAACTATTTATTTTAAATGTGTTTTTATTAACACAATACTATTTCAGACAGTTTGCTCAAAGATAGCAGACCCAATACAGTAAACTAAGTTTAACATACATTGCGCCTCTATTACTTCACAGATTAGGTTTGAGTTGTGGTGTGCCGCCCCGCATTTAAAAATTAATAAATTAGAAATATCATTCCTACTCGCATGAATAGCACACACGCACACATGAATTCCTGAGGGGCACTGTCAGAATTATAGCGTCGAATGGATAGAGCATACCCGCGTGAACGCGCATTTTGAACAACCACTGTGCCCCTGTGAAGTCGGGGCTGTAGCCCCGCAGGATGTGGGGGCGGGGCACGGGTTAGTGAACGGGAAGAGGGGGGGTTGGAATGGGCAGGGGGCGGGGCTTAGACAGTCCTGCTAGGGCCGCCATTTTTGCAAAGGGAGAAGAGAGGGGATCTAATTTCCAACAGTCGGCGTAGGTAGGGCACAGTTTTAACGGTTCGGAACTGACTCAAAGTCCAAATTGGATCCCCGTTCACACCGGAGACAAGGAACCGTAACCCGGAGGGAGTGTTTAGAAGGCAGGCTCGGGGTGTAAACACAGCACAGCCCTGACAGGGGTCCGCAGTGTGTGAACACAGTATTGTTTTGGTTGTGGAGGCTGAGGAAAAAGACTGGGTCTCACCCAGAACCCCTTCTGCTTTGTTCCCGTTTACTAGAGTGGATTTACACGGTAAGTACGGCTTCACTGGACCTAACCTGGAAAGGGAACCGTTTAATAGCAGCTCAAATACACAGCTTGCCTCAGTTAGCTGGCTAGCTACATCATGCTGATGGTTAGCTCACGTTAGCCTGCTAGCTGCCTGTCTGCCTGGGGCAGTTGGAGTCGTGAGCTCCGGGCCAGCAGGTTCAACCCTCCGGGAGGTACAGCCCTGGCTCTCCTCGGGTGTGCGGCGTTGCTTCCTGCAGGTGAGCTGCACGCTCTCTGGGCTGGCGCGAGCACAAAACAGCACGGCTAGCACAGCGCGTGCCACTAGCCCAGATTAGCTCCGTGCAGACTAAATAGGGCTCGAGACGTCACACGGTAACAGTTTACAAAATGTAGGCGCAGCGATGTTTATCGTTATTATCATTATTCATATTTGTCATATGTATAAGAACAACGGTGTTGCACCACAGCTAGAGTCAACGATTGCGGCATTGAGATTAGTGAGTTTGTCCTGACGAAAATGTGTCATGTAAAGGGTTTTACCAGAATAAAGCCACAGTCCTTAAAACTCTGTAAATCAAATGTAACTATTTTGTGTTAAATACAACCGATGGGAGATGTGTCGACTCTCTTTTACAAGGCACATTTTCCCTTTTGGTTACATTTGTCCAGCGAATGTGCCACAATGGCAGCGCACGGCCATACTGCGCCAGCTTTTCAAATGTTTGTTTAGTTTTTGTGAAAAGATAGCTTAACTCCAGCCGGTTTAATGTCCGCTACTAGGATATCGTCGTTATATCTTCAGACCTGCGCAATGGATCATACACTGCAATTGTGTAACACGTTGTTTTTATAATTTCTAACATTATGGTATTTTGGACTGAAAATGTATTTGCCCAATTGCGTCTACATCAGTGGCCCATACCATGTAATACAATATATGTTAAGCGTTTCACAAAATGCCGCTGTTCAAATCCAGAGGCCAACGCGGAAATGTTTGTGTAAACTGCTATGGCACGATATTTTATTTATTCCTGTTAGGGAACAGTCAAGTTCAACGTAAACATCAGCTGTTCTGGATAACCGGTACAGTAGTAAGACCGCTACGCCATGTAACCCTTTGTCATATAGCACGTATGTCAAATTGTCACACTACTGTACATCTCAAAGTCTTCGAGAAAATCCACATCTCTTACTGTCTATTTAATGTTATGTAGCATGAACGCACGTCGGGATCGCTTAATTTAGATTCAGCTTTGTTTGGCTCAAATGCTGCAAGCGTGGGGGAGGGGATCCTCAATTTGGTTACAGCTAACGTGATGTCTAACCCCAGTCGCAGAGCATTTCACCTTAACCCCGTGAAACAATTGAATTTACGGCAATAGTGTTTATTCTTAGTGGGCACGGACGCGCCCCGTCGGACGCTGCTCCACTGCCTGCCGGCAGACATAAGCAAATATCACTTTTAACCGGTTTAGGTGACCTCACGCTACACTGTTGCGCGGATCCTCCATGTCGAGTCAAATAATCCAGCTCTTGGGTTAGCTTAGCCATTAGCTACGAAGTCGAGCCCCAATGGCGGTTACAGGCCAAGGCCAATTCTGTGTACGCTCTCCTGACTTCGTGCTTTGTGTTTCATAATTGCTCGCGATTAGCACGGCGTTCTTATGACAGCACGCTAGCACGCCGATTTCACCTTTAACTGATGCTACGGGGCTAATGGTCTTCCCACATCTAGCATGCGTTATGTCTCTAGAGGCCCTGGTCGGAATTGCTAGCACATTAGCTTACGGTCTTCGACGAGTTCACCGAGATCTTACTAGCATCATCACATAGACGGTACCGACAGGGTGATACTTAAGGAAGAGTGTGTGAGAGAGACGACTGAATGCATTCGTGGGGGTTCTCTTCGGGTGGTGAAGCTCCCCGGCCACACGAAATTCTCGCCGTCCTCAGAAAAGCGCCAGGAAAATGGCGACCGGACTATGGTGTTGTGGTAACATAATAGCAACGTTTGTATCCTCCCCACCCCTATCGGCAGAGCTGACTGCAGCGCCGACACACTCGCTGGAAAGCAACTACACAACACTGGTGTGTTAATGTCGTTTATACCGTGGCAGGCGGGCACATAAATAACGGCGTTTAACCTGAAACTACAGATTTGACAAAGAATAGATATTTGATCTGGCTGTGCCTCATTTTAACGGAGACCATAATATGCTTAAAAACGTGCGTCATATCCCCATTGCTTACATGTTCTAATGTTGGATGTTACAGAAGATCGGATGTCTCCTAACCCTGACTGGTACAGAAACGCATTCGGCATAAAATACTATTGTTGATTTTTATGTTAAATGAAAAAATAAAAACACTTGTGTGGAAAATGTATAACACAGCCTCACCTTTCCACACTTTCTTTTCTTTGAAAGAACATTTAAACCAATACCAAGTAGGCTTAAACTCCCACACCAAGGGCCCCTAGCCTGTAATTTGTTCCTGGCATCCACTGTACTGAAATATAATTACTCTGAAATCCTGTATGTAACCCTTCAAATGGTCAGAAATAGAGGTTAATAATTAGCAGTTATTGGGTTTTAAAGGTCAGTTTTTAGGGTGCGATGCTATGCGATTCTCAGACATGATCATATTTTATATTTATTTTTCAGCCTTACAGACTACTAGCTTTTGCCCGAATAATAAATGACTCGCATGCTACATTTTAATGAGCAGTAACTGTCAGCGAGGACGTAATGGACGATAAATGTACTAGTTTAGTAAACTTGTCGACCCTGGTGTAGTTGGTCGCGGTTGACTGGGTCACTTCTCTAAATTTTATACTTTATTTTTTTTATAAATAAATATAATGGAAGGTGATTACAGTAGATGTTAGACATTCAAGTCCTGGTTCAGCTGCAGACCACAATATGAAAGAGGGAGGGGCTTTATTTAAATTAAGTCAGGCAGCTGTCTCTCGAAGGGGTTGTATCGTCACCAAAACAGCTGACTGATGATTGTAGGTCCACACACAGGTGTCTGCTTGGCTTAAGCAGCACCATGCTGTCTAATTCTTGCTGCTGCATGGTGATATGGCGCTAGAGTGGATATACGGGTTAGTGTGACATTTCCCCCAAGGATTTAGCATCTCTCGTCTGTTTTGGAGCCTTTTGAGACTCCCATTTCTCCTAGGAGGAATCAGCTGGAGCTCCGTAATCAGAAGAGCTGCCTGTTAATGACTAGCGAGCCTCAAGGAGCAACTGCAGACTGGCCCATTTTTTTTTTGTGAATACAGCAAAGGGTCTCCATCTTGTGTGGACGAGCTATGAATACTAGATGAGCAAGGGCCCTACTGTGCCTAATCAGAGGCTGCTACATAATACGCAAAATCCCTAGCCACACCGCTTGGTCTCTTTAAAGGGACAGACACGTCTGCTCTCGGACACATTCGCTGTTGTAGCTTTCTCCCCTGCAACTAATTTAATAAAACTTTATGTTAAATTAGCACGTCACTAGCGGCAAACTTCATTTCCGCATTCTATCTAAACGTACTTCCTGAACACCTGCCTGGCTCTGTGCCTTGTTGACAGTGGCAGAGACCCTACTGTGCGTCTCTGTCTCCCATCCCTCTCGCCCCATCTCTACAGGGATACTTGTAAATCAAATTAAGCGTCCACAGACCAAATCCTGAACTGTGTGTTCAGTGGCCGCAAATTCCAGACAGAGAAGCCAGACCAGATTCAGGAGGTGTATTCCTGAATTGACAGCAGGGTTGGACGAGCAACCCCTTGTTTTCTCACGTTCCTCCCTGTCCCCAGACATCAGCCCCCTCCCCATCCTCGAACAGTAGCATCTCTGTGTGGAGACGCACTCTGGAGAGCCTCACCCCGTTGGGCCTCAGCCGTGTGGCTCCAGGGCTATGCCTGTGTACAGCCAAGACCCTGGGAGACTCCCAGACAAAGCTGCCTGCCCCTGAGGCCCCCGTGCAGTCACGTGGCGTTCTGGGTGGCTTGTGGTGGGAGATGCCAGGGCTCAGGTGACCTGTTTGTGCTGCTAGCCGGGCCGTAACGGATCCCAGTTCAATGGTCCCCTTGGCTTGCCTCGCTGGGCTGCTACCTCTCCCGATAGGTGGCTTGGTGGCTGAGGCGGCAGCAGCCCTGCTTTCTGGTGACGTGTGGTGGCCGCTGCTGCTGCTGCCTCAAAGCAGTGTTGTGGCACAGGGAAGGCTGGGAGTTTGTGTGTGTGTGTGTGTGGGGGGGGGGGTGATGTAACATCATTGTGAGCCTGGTGTGAATTTGATAATGGAATACTGCTGAAATAGGCCCTGAGTGGCTGTTCTGTTGCCCCCGTGGACAGTAATCCCTCCATAACGGCGTTTAGACACACTTGTATACACGGGGCGCGCGTCGTACCCCAACAATGTATTCCTCAAACGCTGTAATTGGTGGTTCACCCCCTCATATGGGCGAAGCAGCACCTTAACGGACCCCATGCCAGTCATCGCTATCTAACTGATATTATTAGCCGCTAACCTGACCGGAGGAGGGGGAGAAACGGGAGGAGAGAGTGTCTCCCCTGTCCTCGCTTGCCTGAGCTGGCATTGGTGGAGGGCGTGGTGGCCATCCCAGACCCTGTTCTTAGTGACATCGACCCACAAGCTCCATGGCAGGCTGGACCGAGCACAGAGGATGCATCGCTGTGCGTTGTTTTGTCAGGCTATGTTTATACAGTGTGACCTGTAGCTTTCCACTTGGGTAATCCAGTGCCACGGCCATATTACTGGCTGCGTGGAGATCATGGGGGCTCTGTGTTGACAGGTGCCTAACAGGGCCGATCCTGGAGTGTAACCCTCTGCCCATGTGACGTTTTTTGAGTGACTGCTCCGTAGGGTTGGGTACCGAACTCAGTGCTTTTTCAGGGTACCGACGTAGCCGAAGTGGTGGTTACTTTTTAAAACTTGACGCAGACAACTATGGGATTGCAATAGCTGCAAAACTCCGCAAGCTTGTCTTGAATGTCGTGCTCGCGCATTGAGGTTCGTGGTTGTATCTGACGATTCCCAAATGTTTCATTTAATTTCGCAAGCTTGATTCATGCATGTAAAATTCACTATGCTTGCAACATTTATTAAAAAATTTGCGACCATTTTGTATTTGATCACAAATCATGATACAAACTTGCGCAAATAAATTACATATTTGCAATTTTCACAGAAAAAAGGTACCATTAGGTAGCAGTACTGAATTCCAGGTACTGGTATCGGTTCAAATGGGAATGGTACCCAACCCTACGGCTCCGTGCCCGGTGTGTAGTGAAACGTTTTGGGTCGTCCGTGTGTCTCTCAGTTGGCTGTGTGGCTGGCCATCGGCAAGAATGGTTCCATGACTGCTGCGGCTTTTGCGTTTTTAAGTGGAGCCAGTAGCTTGACTTTTGGACCTTCTGGTTTTCATTAGAAACATCACGTCTCCTCTGTCCATTCGGCTGCTCTTCCTCCTAATGGCCACTGGTGCTGCTCGCACACACACACACACACACACACTTCCATACCCCCCACTTCCCCGTTTCACTTTCACTGCTGGAGGGAGTAGCTGGCAGGCATTGCACAGCGATTTATCAGTGTCCTACTGTGGAGGGAGGGTGAGAGAGAAAGAGAGAGAGAGCTAGGCCTACATTCCATCTGGGTCGGTCGCTCTTCCTGTCTGCACGGCCGTATTTGAGCAAGTGTTTCATGTGTGCTTGTAGGCTTTTCGAGTCATTTCGGCCAGCTAAGGGATGGTGCGAGCTCTCGTCAGCTTTGCAAAGGGGGGAGGAGGAAGGGACGGACTCTGCTCCTTCCCTTCCCTACTGCCAAATGGTCAAAACTACGGAGACTTGGCTGAGAAAACAATGCTAACGCCGGGCAGTGTTTATAAACTAGAGCGAGACACAGTGTGGCTTTCCCCTTGTTGACTTCAGTGTGTTCTGTTTTAAAGAAGAGAGCCGGTGGGGGGGGGGGGGTTTTCCCCACACATGACGTGGCTGTATCCCTCCGCTGAGGGGGGGTTGTTATGCTGTGTGCCTCCACGCTGCCACCCAGAGTCCACCCAGCGCCACTGCGTACACCTCCCCCACCCTGCTAACGCCCTGAAAGGCAGGGGCGCTGGGGGAATTCTGAAGTTCCCACTGGGGCATGGAGTGTGCTGGGAGAGGCAAGGGGCAGTCTGAGGAACAACAGAGCCGTAGCTTCCCTCTGGGGGCTCATGTTGTGCTGCGACAGATTCCCCCCCCCCTTCCTGTTTCCATAATGGCAGTGGATCTGGCTTTAGGTGCCTTTTTTTTTTTTTTTTTTTTTAAATGGTCTCTCCCAGCCTCCTTGTAATTAGGTGGACTCGCAGCACTGCCCTCCACCCCTCTGCTCTGCTCAGGGTTTATTTAGGAAGCGCACCCTTGAGGGGGAGGAAGGGCGGGCGAGAGGTCTGGATGGGGGCGGGGTGACTGGAATGTTTTTTTTTATTATTTTTTTGGTGGGGGGGTTGGGCAACGTTTCTCCGCTGTGACGGACAGCTCTGCTAGAGGAAGTGGGAGGAGCAGCTCAGATTTAGTCAGGAATGCTGCCGTACTGTACTTGTTTCACAATCCCCTCCTCCTCTGTCCTTCTTGGCTGGGTCTGGCTGCAGCTGTGTGCGTGCCTCTTCAAAGAGGAATGTTTGTAAGGATGGGGCAATGGGTTATCTGTGTTTGGTAGTGCTGCGTGAGTGTGTGTGTGTTTGTGCATTCTTTAGTAGTGACAGAGGACTGCTGGACAAAAGCAGCAACAGACGTATAGGGGGAGAGTTTGGACTTGGGGGCAGTCCATGTCTGAGGGAAACATTTCAGCAGCAGTGAAGCATACCAGGCCTTTCAGATAACAACACAATAGGGAGGATCTGTCGTTTCCGTGTTACGCCCGTCCTTGTTTAAGGAAAAACGTGTTGCCAACAACCCCTGCCCCCCTCCCAAATTGCGTGGCAACATC
>JAOEHI010051527.1:0-18485 GCA_025447815.1 Percopsis transmontana | reverse complement strand
AATTTTATAAAATTTTATTTTTTTTTTTTTGTGCCATTTTTTTAAGTGGTTGTTTTTTTGTTTTTAATTTAATTTTTATTTTTTTTTTTATTTTTTGTTTTTTTTTTTTGTAAAATCCCCCCCCCCCCCCCCCCCAATCAAAATATTATTGCCTTGGATATTAAAAAATGTTTTAATATTTTTGATATATGGAATGCCTTGGTTCCAAAATGTAGTATTAGAGAGTGATCGTGCATTTGTGTGCTGGATGTTCTGAGGGGTTCCCAGAGATTGTTATAGGGATAGCGGCTGCCAAGTTAAGATCTCACCGAGGAGGAAAAGTCATAAATTACCGGTCAGGCAATGTTTAAGCGGCTCCATGCCGATTTCCATTCCAACACGCTGTGGTTTTATTGCTTATCTATTTCTTGCCTGTGGCAAACATTTTCCCAATAATATCGGGGCCAGTCACGCTCAGTCGTGTGGGCCTTTTCCCCTCCATACTTACTTACTTACATACTTGTGAATATCACGTTTAGGTATCAGGCAACATCAGTGACCCGAAGATACCCAAGATGTTCACTTCCCTGAAATGTTTATAGCGGATGTTCTGCCCTCTGTGAACAAATTTTTTTTTTCTAAAAGAAGGTTGATGAAATAATTCATAGTTCCAATGTATGTTCTTGACATCTGTGTGACAGGAAGTTGGTTTTTCTTTCGCTCTTCCTGACTAAGCATGGTGGAAGGCTGTGGGTGTATCTCAATTCAGGGGCTGCATCCTTCACGTACGAAGAATCTTGGGATAGGTTGGGCCTAGGAAAAGAAGGCTGCATTTCTCGGACGCATTTGAAGGAGCCTTTGAATTGGAATTGTATTCTTGTCAACAGTGAAACACTTCATATATGCCAAAGAGATTAATTATCAAAGTCAGAACGTTTAAATGCAGGGATGGGTCAAAGTACACTCAGTTACTCCCAAGGAGTAAAGCACATACACACACACATGCAGTCTGAAGGTTTTCTGCGGTCACATTTTTCCCCTCATCATGACCCTCTCTTACCCATTACACATCTCCACTTTAACAGATCATTAAAGTGGACATTAACTAACTGAACATCTTTACCAATATTACCCTTGGATTTTTATAAACAATAGTGATGAATGTATGTATTTGAGTCTTGTCTCGCAAAATAACTTTCTATTATAGATGTCGGTGGGTATTCACAGGCCAAATAAACAAGCGTTGCATTTTAAAGACATACAGGCTACAGGACCAACTGCATATCATACATTCTACATACCTCATTCCCTGGAAATACAGTATTCCCACCTGTAACTCATGATCATTTGACACTGGCCAAATACATTCATACATGTATTTTCAGCCATGCATTTTGATGGTCTGAACCCTCCCTGTTATTATTCAAAAGATTAATTCATTAATGTTGTTCCCTCCAAAAATATGTCTAGCTCCGTGGAAGAATTACTATTACAGACTATTTTTCTTGTCATCTAAGGGAAGTGTATTTAGGCACCAGAGACTAAACAGGGTACCTTGTTTTGATAAGGTGTGGCTGCTGTAGTGTCCCTACTTCAACCTGATCCCCTTTCAAATGATTACATGTTCCCGGCATAGAATAAAGCACTAGAACACCTTTGATACAAACTGCTGTTTTGCCTGGTGTGGAAAAAAAAATCCTACATTTTGCCTTTTTCCCCTAGTTCTATCCCCCACTTGCCAGTTCCTGCGTTTTAAGTAAAAAGTGTTTGATTCCTAACCATTTCAAAACACACACACACACACACACACACACACACACACAAACCCAAAGTACTTTCATCTTCACTAATTACAAACCTTAATATGTCAATGAAAAGAGGGTGTGGCATGACGGAAAGGAAGGGCATGGGAAGTGGAGGCTGCATGGACCGTGTACATTTGTTGGACTCCAAAAAGAGCAGGACAGGATCAATGGGACTGCCTGTTGGTGGAGGTAACATAATCTCATGCTTCTTTTAAAACACTAGGACCTTTTGATTGACGGCGCACTAACCTCGGGAGAAATGCTCGGGATTTGGCCAGTCCAAACATTGTTAGGTTATGAATTGTGCTGTATAGTTTCTGCAAAAGATGTCTTGCTGTTATGTGAAATCCCCATTTAATCATAAAAGTAATATCCTTAAGACTTGAAACTCATCCAATGTGTCTTGACGTTGACGCTTATTGAAAACCATGGCAGTGGTCCTTGCCTGAAGGTACCAAGTACTACGTTTTTATGTATGAAAAACATTCAGGGATAGAGATGGTGCTATTTACAAAGAAATATTATTAATGCTACATACTGTAAAGTATGCTTGCATGTGAATTTTGTATTGTCAAACAGCAGTCAGTAAAGCCCTATTCTTTATTAGAACATATTAAGTTATGTTCAGTACTTTAATATCATAGAAGTTAGAAATATGAAGAAGTCTTTCTTCATATTTAATTTTAGCAGCAGTATACAAAGTCCAAGAGAATGCTTTTTTGTAAAGTGTTTCTCCAAAATGTTTCCGCAGCTCTCTAGCTTGGATGGACTCATCTGGTTTTAGGAAAATTACAATAACAATTGAAAAATAATTTTTGTTTATCGGTTTTCCTTTCTGTTGCTTCAAAATTAACTGTATGGGCTTGAGGAGAGAGATAAAGAGGTTTCTATTGGATTTTAAAGTCTTATGTCAATCCAAAAGTATCAGTTACAAATGCCTTAACATATTTCTTTCCTTCTTTTATTTTGTACTGTAGGTCTACTTTCTTTTGCTATAGCATGCTGTAGGCCTACTTGTAGACAGAGTCGGTGTCAGAACAAATGTAATGGGAGGGCATTACACTAACTGTGGTGGGGGCACCAACTTCACAAACTGTTCGAGAACTCAACCTATGCTTGATAATACGAGTTTGCCGTAAACAACCAACACACAAGTGCAAACGCAGCTTCAATCTCAAAACATGCATGCAAAGTCTCTCTTTCTCTCTCACTCACACACACACACACACACAGCATTGTGTGCTTCATTAGAGCATTGGTAAAAACTAAAATAGGCTATAGACTACATACAGATGGTTGCAGTCTAAAATGAGCATCGCGTCGCAACAGGTCGCCGTCCTGTCGCTGTCCTGTCGCAGCATGCAGTGTGATGTTTAGAGTTCTGTGTGCCATTCCACCAAATAACCGAGAGGTGAGGTATAACACATCCGAGCAGGGGTCGGCCACAAATCTTTGCGCCTCTGCCCAGTGAAAGATTTCAGACCAAGACAGGGAGCAAACCCAACGCTTCACATTAAATAAACATGTGTTCAGTGCAAGTGCAAATTAATAGATTGACCACTGAGCTATTATGAGCCCTTTCGGATACTCCCGGATTCTAACACTATAAACGTATCTCTTTATCCCAACGCCCTTCGAATTGAGCTGTCTGTGGGCTCTTAAAAGCACCTTGCAGACACTTTATTAACGATACTATAAAAGTGATAGATTGAGGCCATATAAAACGTAACATTCACTCGGTACACCCCAATCCTGTTATTGCTGGATTTTGAAGCAGTTTGTTCCCTGCATGTTTACTAGGACTATCATCACAGCATTAAGACATAAGGTGATTCACAGAATATATTAGTAGTGACTTTCAATCATCATGATGCAGATGGAGGAACAGCACGTCTTACAGCTAAAGCTAACGATTGTCTTTTTTTTTCCCCTCCTCCTTCAAAACCTAAATATACGTCTGTTGTCAAGTTCTGCAAAGTCGGGGAGTAAATCGCAAGGTAACAAATGTACCATGGGCAGCGAGAGTCTAGTGAATCAAGACCTCGTCACTTTGTTTTTTTAAACCAGATTTTTACTATAAAATATTATATATAATAATAATAATATAATATAATATATACCAGGGGACGGGCCGTTACACGAGGAGAGCTGGACAGGGCCGTAGAAGAGCATCACCCCAGCAGCAGGACCGGTATCTGCTCCTTTGCGTAAGGAGGAGCACTGCCAGAGCCCTCATGGAGTCTGTCATGGAACAGACTCCATGAGTGTGGCATGTGGGCCCGACATCCTCTAGTGGGACCTGTGCTCACAGCCCAGCACCGTGCAGCTCGATTGGCATTCGCCAGAGAACCCCAGAAGGCAGCATAACGTTCATCACGGCGTCTCCAGACTCTTTCACGTCTGTCACACGTGTTCAGTGTGAACCTGCTCTCATATACTGTATATTGATTTGTTGTGCAATGCACACATTCTAAACAATTATGCATTTTAGAGAGAAGGTATGCATATTTTTCTCTGCCACAGTTGGACTATAATATTTGCAAATGGTTTGGGAATGTACTGTATGAAGACAAACGCACACACACCAATGCACACCACCACTTCATCAGCACCATTCCTTCAGGAGTGCGCTTCATTCCGTCATGTCATTAATTTCAATCATAATGGCAGGCTTAATCTCATCATCTTTGCATGCAGTTTTGACTGATCTCATCTTGTCACGCTCAGCAGATTGAATCCAGCTTGAGCCATTTTCCACCACTACATATTTCGTTTAATGAGAGCGAGAGGGACTATTATCTGGGTGTCATCTGTGTAAACAAACTGAGCCTGGGAGTAGCTTGTTATCTAACATCACTCCCCGCTGCTTCCGTTCTGAACGGAGTTGACTTTTTCCTTGGTCTCAGCCTCCAGTGAGACTCCAATGACACGACCGTATGTATACTGTATACATCATACATAGTCAATATGCCTGCTCTAGGACGGAATTTGTTCTGGTGGCTGTAATCCGGCACAGGTCCATTTCTGTGTTAATCCCTTCAATTAATCCCATTCATCATGTTTTGTCATCTGACATTTTAGAGACGCCTCTTTAAAAAAGCAGCATCAACCATTATTGCTGTTACTAAATGAAAAGTCACGCAAACAGAGAACCTTGACAAACGGTCTTTGATACATGTAGATACAACAAACCCCACATCTGACCCAGATCTGACCAACCACTTCTGCAGGGCACAGACGTGCACACTATAAAAACGTGTTTGTGTGAAGAGAGGGGAGTTATCTGTAGCAAATTTAAAAGAGATTCACGGAATGTGTAGGCGGGCGTTAAGCATTCAGATACTGCTCTGTTAACGTGGTGGAGCAGAAATTATTTAGGGAGTTGGCGAAGCGAGGAGCAGATGTGAGGAGGAAATGTTATAGGTGGTGGTGAGGGAGGAACGTAAGGCTGGTAAAAGAACAACGATGTTTGGAGAAGGTCGAGGGGATGGATGAGGTGTTGTGGAAGACAGCCCTACCTTCCCTCTGTCCTGCACAGGGTAGCATATTGGTGCATACTCCCAGGTTGACTATAGATTACCATGTTATGTTTTACCGTGGAGGTTTACGTTTTCACCCAGGCTACATCTGACCACTTAAATATTTGGATTTAAAAATGTTATACATACAATCATCTCTTCATACTAGAGGAGATACGCAAATGCTTTACCCAGGCAAAAATAGCGAAACATACTGTAGGCCTAATGTGTCCATTCCTACATAAACCATGCACTTAAGGCACAGTTGTAAGTAAGAGTGAAATTAAACTGAATACAGTTGGATACTATAGGGTGTTTTTAGAATGGGTGCCTCAATGTATGCATCTATTATGTCTATGGAATTGCTTTTACACCATGTTTTCTCAGCGGAGAATTGTACCGGAGTTTGCTCCCGGATTCAAAAACAGCTTTCAACACTGCATATTGAACTGAGTAAACAACAGACGAAATGTATGCTTCAATATACAACCCAAATTCATGACCACATAGCCTCATATAAACATGTTGTACTGATAGGACAGTACTGGTCCACAATGCTGTACAGGTCATACTATCAGCTAGGCTTCTACTCCCTCCCTCTCCATTTATTCCACAGTTGTTGCCTGCACTTAGCCTCTATTCTAGCTAGCCCTTTCATCTTTGCTGCTCTGCCCCACTCTTTTATTTCTTAGTCTTTACTCTCTCGAAATCCATCATTCAGCCTTCACTTACTTTCTAAAAAAATAAAATAATTCAGACAGTCCTTCCATCTCGTTCTCCCTTTCTTCGCCGGTTCCAATTCATTGAGCATTTCTGGCACTGGAGAACTGTTCTTTTCCATTACTTAAACATTAATCACACCGGGCTTCCATTCTCCCCGTGGCCTGGGCCAGTACACGCACGGCTTTCCTTCTGCACCTCCTACCCCTCCCTCCCCTCCTGTAATAATTACTCTTGTTTGACAGTTGTTATCTTGGAAAACGGCTGTAACGGCGAGTGCCACACGTACGGACCCCGACACATGAAAGACGAAGAGGAAAATTCAACGAGTACCATCTGAAAGCACACGGTGAATTGCGCCGACCCCTGCTCCAACATGCGGTTCAAGCTTTAAGCCCTTAAGCAAACACGGGCACAGTGGATGAAAGAACCGAGCGCTGCGTCGCTGTTCTAGTGGGCACTCTAGCGGGACAAATGAAGAGCCTTCAAGGCATTTGGGCCTATGGGTACGTAATGGGGGAAGCTACACTGGCTATCTGAAACTGCTGTTGAGAATATTTTTAGACTCTCTTACCCTGGTCTGCTTGTGTTCCGATTGGTGGCAACCCATACGCTATGAGTCATCCTAGGTTAAAAAAAGGCTCATTCATAATGCAGTCACTTCCTTGGGCACCCATGCAAAATGGATGGCAAGAGGGACTAGCTAAGGCTATACGGCACATGTTTTGTTGGGTTGCCATTAAGGTCACTGAAGGCAATGGTCATTAATTGGGGAAGAGTTAGACAATAATTGGTGCTTCTTGGGTGTCAGACTTTTGCGCAAGAAGACGGTGAGCCGCAGTCTCCAGTAACTGTATACTGAAGTCACAGTCAGCCCTACCGGCCAAATGATATCTCACTTAAAAAAGGGGTAGTGTGTTTGTATTGACCAGAGACAGCAGAGTGGAGAACGGACAGGTTCCAGTAACACAACACTGCATGGGGCCAGTGGAGTGTAAACATCTTTTTGTGGGCCAACCTGTGAGTCTCTTCCGCTATACTAGCACTCAGATGTACCCCCCCGCCAATAGGGATTTTAAATTGATGCAGAAATTAAATTATGTTGTTAACATATGATCAGCAAGCCATTTCTTGTCACTTTCTGAGTCAAAAAAAACAAAAAACTTTTGGTGTCAAAACACTGGTGTCGTACACTACATTTTACACAATTCTAGTAGAGTTACATTTGCACACACATTACATTACATCCCCTATTCTGCAGGAGCTCTGCAGTTCAAACACCACCATATACTGTATAGGAGGCCAGACTTGTTAAATGCGGGGTACAGCTTGAGCCAAAAGGGTGCGGCGTTTCCATAATACTGCCGCATTTTTAGTGAGACTGAGGGCGACTGTGCACTAAGGCCACCCATGTTGTGCCGTGCCGGGGCTTGTGCAGTACGGTAAACATGGCAGGGGCCTTTTGGACTGGCTTATCCAGCCCCCGGCCAAGCTGTCTGCGCTAGATGCCAACCAGAGCTGACTGGGAGAGAGGCAAAATGTCCCATAACTAAACCAGACTAGTGTGTTCTACGGGCTCGCCCAAGTAGATGAAATATTCGTAGCCCTGCCAGTGTAGCTCTGAGTAACTGGAGAAACGTCCTTTACTCGTCAAGCAGGTCAGAGGAAACTTTTTTTCCCTCGTTCTAAATTAAGCATTAGGTTAATCTAAGAAAATCTCTCGAGGTGAAAATTAGATTCTGCAGGACTTACAATGTCAACTGCAGTTCCCGTTACAAAAATACTACTAGGCCTTCTCCTACTAGTAATATTTATTGTAGTATTACTACTACAATAAGTCTCACACGGATACTACAGTTCTACAAGGGCAATATCTTATATCTTCTTAATTTGTTCTCAGTTTAATGTACTAATAATTCTGATACCTTACCTTAATTGCCTTGCTCCCTTTCTCATCCCCTCTATTTGCAAACGGGTAGCTGACCTCGAGAGTCAGCATGGGAAGGCCAACACAGGGCAATGCCCGGCTGAAAATAGTATCCCGCGTTGCGTTATCTAAACACTCCACTGTGAGCTAAACAATACAATGTCCCCATAAACATCTTGGTCACTATAGTGGTCAGAATACCGTGGGTGGCTGGAAGATCCCTGTCACAGGCATGTGACATGCCTCACCAGTGCTAGCCCTGCGGGGCCACACGCGTCTGGCACTATGGCACTACGTGACGGGAATACACGCCTAGGGACACTGGCCCTCATTCATGAAACCTTCTTAGAAAAGATCTCCGATTCAAGCGTGGGAAGAGAATTACGATCATGCGTGTGATTCAGGAAACTGTCGCACCTGGTCGAAATGAGCGTAGATGTCATCGCAGATTGATGGATTGGATAAAGTCATTGAATGGACCTGTCCTTATTTACATTAACACACCCATAATTTATGCGGGTGTGGCGATCATCAACCAATAAATTGACAGCTTTCGGCATACATTATAGACAAAGATGAGTCATATGAAAGATGAAGCGAAACGAACAAGACCTAAAAAAAGAAATTGAAGTTCTCGTGTCACAGGTCTTGGACAACAAAATGGTTTTATTTGGTAGCCTCAAAATAACATTAAAAGGTTGGCAGAAAGGAAAAACATTGACCAAAATCACAGGTGCAATTAACGCGGTTTCTACTGAAAAAACGACACCCCAAAAGGTAGGCTATTTATACATGTGTAAGCGGTTTGAGCCCTGTTAGTTATTGAAGCAGTGGGTGAATGGAAAATAATTTATTTAAATAATTAGTGTAATCATATTTGATGAACTACATATTAATATGAACTCTTAAATGTAAGAATGTGTTAACTTTGTAAACTAACAACATCTCAATGAGAAGTTGGCCATGCAGTTGACATGGTTCTAGTACTAGTGCTGATGTTTTAAGGAACATTTGGTTTTATGCATTAATATAGGTATTCACTCGTGGTTTAGTGATTTATTAGACTGATGACAGTGAAACTCTCCATATGCCAAAATCCACATAAAGAAAAGAGAAAAAATAAAGCAAGTAAACGTACGGATTTTTTGATTAAAAATACAAATAAAATAAAGTATGAGAGAATATTGAATTAGCCTGATAATCAGATTGAATGTCCATGTCGTTACGACTCCATTATTCAGTCTGACAGCTTTCTGTTGCCGGAAGATTTTATTATTTTATTATTATTTTTCAACCAATCACTAGCCATCTGGCATTTTAGAAGTGGGTGGGGCGTCAGGAGTTTGGAACCAGACTAATCTTGCATATCTTGATTTCAACAGTATTTATTTTCATAAGGTAGACTTCTTGATTTGTTTTCATAATTAGCCTTGTGGTTGAAACCACAAAAACTCACACTAAACAGCTCTCCTCAGCACACACCATTCTCTATTCCTTCCCTTAGCTATGCACACTTTCATGCAGAGTACCGTTTCAAACATAAAGGGTGAGCTGGGGGCTGGGGCAGGCATTTGTGGTTCTTGGGGAACCATGACACAATCAAGGAATTTGTGTACCTTTAAAGGATTTTATGGTTTTTCTTAAAATTGTGACAAGCAGAGTTTTAGAAGGACCCAAACGCATTACTGAATTTGCAAAACAAGCGTTTATTAATGACACTAGAGCAGATGACGGTGGAGCAGGAGGACGAGAGGGCGAGGTGCAGAGTAGGTGGTTGGTCTGCTGCAGCGTGTGGCAGTGTCTTGGCTGGAGAACTCTGGAGAAGAAGGAAAAAACACTTGAGTCGGAAAACGAGGTAAGTAACATACGTTTTGCACTATAGAACTCGGAAGCCGATCGTATACCGCTGGCGGTGAAACAATAATCTGGCGACGACTGTCTGAATGGCTGGGGTTCTTCTACTGCACTCTAATTAGATGATGAGAGGCAGGTGCGCCGAGCATCGCTCAACTCCAGGTGCGGAGCTAATTAGGGAAACACACTAACTAACACACGCACACACACACACACGTACACCCACACACACGCTGCAACAAAAATGAACCAGTTCTTAAAATTATCCACTTTAATCATGTTTGCTTTGTCATGTAGAAAAACATCAAAATTATTATTCTGTAAACATGCAAATAGGTTTTTAATATTTATATTGAATGTTCTAGCTGTGGAATTTAAATCAAAGTAATTAGCCTTTAAAACATTCTGGTTCATGGCTGTCAAAACGTACAACATTTTGTAAATGATTTGAAAAACAGCCAATAGCATACTGCTCTTGGGTGTTTTTGTTTAATATCCTTAAAAATTTAGTGATGAAGGCTTCAAGCGCTACAGAACCCGTTTTGAAGTAAGTAATTAAAAGGTTTAATGTCCATGACTCAGCTCAAAAGGCATGCACCTGCTTTTCATTGGGTGTTTGACCCCAGCCTCGTCTGGATCTCAAAGCATTTCAACCTTAGATGTCTGGCCTTGCTCGAATGTTAAAAGCCAGTGAGAAGAAGAAAAACAAAACCCTTCTATGTGCATTTCTACACGTGACAACTTTTACCATCTCTAGAAGTACAAATACGGTCAACATGGATTTTCTCCAAAATTACCCTGCAACCATACCATAATACAATTTAAGCAAAGAGAATGTTTGAGAAACAGTGGCAGAACATCAGCTGTTAAAAAAAAATAATGACATTGAGTTAGTAAACGCAACAACAATGGTCCATAAATCGATTTTTCAGAATTTGCAGAGAATCTTACCCAGTGGCAAGCATTTGGAATCTTAATACAATTCACACGGCCACTTTATCGCAAGTTGTCACATGTTGGATACTGACTTAGAAATAGCAGAAAAGTCTTAGTCTCGTAGTGCTTTTAACGTGTTACATACAAACAAAGTGTCTAAAAAGTAAAATGTTAAAAGACGCCACCAAAGCGAGAAGATCACTCACACAAATCTGGTACCTTAGGTAATGTTCTCCAATGCTTTGCTGCTGGTGCTAAAACATGTAGGTAACACAGTCTAAATATCTTTATCATTATCCAGGGTGGAGTATATTGAGTCTTAGTGCAAATCATGCAAGTGGTTCTGTCAGTATTTTGCAGACAGCATTCATCACATTCCTTAACAGACACCGCACATTGGCTAACCCTATACGTGTGCTGTGCAGCTCGACACTGCTCAGCCAAACCAAGGAAATCAAAGTTGACTGGTGCACTAGTGAAGAGAGCTTTGAGTTGGAAAATACTTAAATTAAAGGAATTCTTGCAATTTCTCAGTCTGCAGCTAACGCAGCTAAACTCATAAATCTAAACAGAACTGATGAATTTCATTGTTGATAGAAGCAATAAAGAGTTTCAACTGTAAATCAATCTGTGCCCGTCATGTACTCACTCACTCACCATTTCCTCCTCTGGCATCTCAGAAAATAAAGATTATTACACTGACAAAGATTGCCGCCATGTACACAAAACATTGATTATTGGGTTTTATTGAACTTTTTCAATTACACATAATATAAATAGTAAGTAAAAGTAAGTAAAAAAAAGTACACTCCTCAATTTGTGTTTGCAATTGACACTTGGTTAAATGGTTGAACCGAGTGTCACAAGAACATTGTCGGTTTAGTTTGAAAGTCAGACGATGGCACTCGTCTCTACTCCTCCCCCTGCAGCGCTACAGTCACCTGCACTCTTGAGTACAGCTGTGTTTCAAACAAAAGGTGAGCTGGGGTTAGAATATTTAAGCTTCTGGGGATGCTATAATGCAATGGGGTGCAAATAATGGATTTCTGGAATGTTATCTGGAATGTCACAAATATAGCACATTCAAAATTGTTTAAATATTTATCTTCTACATACCAATTCCCTTTGTTAGTGAGCACATTTTAGGCATTTAACATCCCACTTGTTGTCCTAGCCTGCGTTTAACCATGACCATGCTCATCCTGGCACTGTCGAAGCCATAAATTATAATTTAGTTGATGACAAAAGCTAAAATGTAGCCGCCATTCTAAAAATGTCTGTCAGTATGGGAGATTCCCAAGCTACGCAAGTAGATTTCCAAGAAGAGAAAAAAAAAATGGAATGGAAATACAACAATTTTGAAAACGGGGAATGGATTTTCAACTGAATACAGATCAGGCATGCAGTTTGTAAAGGAAAACAATGAAGATAATTTTGCATGTGAAATAACATAACTCTAAGATCTGTTCTTAGGGAACAGAACAATCTACAATCTAGCTCACAGTGAACACACACACACACACACAAGCACACACACCCAACCCCGTTTTGTCTGCATTTTCTGCTTCTGTCTCCTTCTGGGGTGCAACAGTGGGAGAGGGATTTAGTTTGATTGTAGTGGACCAAAACCCAGACTACCAACCAATACGTGTTTTGAATCCAGACGCGAAGGATCGGATTTAAAGTGATGGAGTGGGGAATGGAAGTAGGCAGAGCCCTGTGGGTTGGCAGCCACAAAGAGTTGTGAAAGATCTTAGCCCGAGGACAGCCAACTGGATGGCATCTGTGGTCCACATAGCATTGCTTCCATTTCCTGGGATCAAAACTAGCCAATTCCCCAAGTCTCTTCGAAGTTTGTCTGTTGAAGGTCTATGCACAGCGACTTTACCACTGAAACATACATTATCGTAGGTTCAGAAAAATATGTGACTGGCAAAAATCTAGGGTTCTGTTTTGCAGGGGTCTCAGATCAGTCTACAGTCTCGTCTCCTTTCTAGCCCATGTCATTAGTGTCAAGTCAAGGTTCAAGTCTTAGTTTCCTGATCAAGGCGCAAGCAAAGGTGCACGGCGCAAGTCGATCTAGAGCGGCGGTGGCGGTAAGCGGACGCAACGGAGGCACAGTTGTAAAAGGGTTGGATTAGAATGAATAAATTATCAGTAGGAGTGGTGGGGGCTGTTTTTAATTACGACCAATGAAATCAGCTCCTCATCTCTCATTCCCTTTAAACAGCAGAGCGCTCTCTGTCTCGGCGAACTGCCAATTTCGTAATAGACAGTGAAAGTCCAGACGTGCAGAAAAGCTTCTCCTGGGAGGAGACTGTCAAAACTGATGTCCTTGTTTGGGAGGTGCACAGTCGCCAAGTGCACAAATACGGCACCTCTAATAAACCACCATGATACACGTGTATATATTTTGTTTTGTGATTAAAAAGGTTAAGGCCAGTAGTCAGTAGTTAAATAATAGGTTTTCATTCCTACAAAACACCACAAACAACAATTAAAAAACAGATCTATTATAATTGAACAGGTGTTAAGATAGAGCATCCATGTACATGAATCTAGGACAACCATACAGGTTGATTATTACTTAGATCATTTTAGATTATTATGTGTGTATAAAGAGTGTTATATTCATACTTTTTGATTGGCAACACTGCATGTCTTCTGGACCAAAACACTATTATAGCTGCTCATTTACCTGCTTTATCTTTCCCACAAGAGAGATCCTAAATAACTGAAAGGGCCAGGACACCTTTCTCTGTGTGGACTGGTTTCAATCATGTGCTTTACATGGTGTTTCTGATGAAGGAACACAAGTGGGAGCCCACAAAAGCTCACAGCATTGAAAACACATCTGCCTAATCCTGTATTTGAAGTATCAGTTAAAAAACAAAAAGCCTCACTGATCTCCCTATCTGGTGCACACCACCGTTGTGGTCTGCTAAGACCTGCTGCTTTGAACGGCTTTGTATTCTAGCTGACCTCTACCCAAAAATGAAGCCAATACTTGTCTGCACCAGTTAGCTCAGCCTACCTTACAGAGGCTTTGGAGTCATCTAAAACCATTTGTGCCAACTGTTTAAATTTCCGTTTGCGCTAACAACATTCTCAAACCAAGACTTTCATTCTGTGTCCAGCTGGCCTGAGCAGCCATGTCTTGCCGGTGTATTCTTAGTATACTGCTCATGACAGCAGACAAGACAGCCGATTCTAGCCAGGTTTCTTAACAACACCTGGGGTGTGTTTGGGCAGCCTATAAACTGAGTCACCTCAAACTGGAAAGCAATGTGGTCATCGCTATTGCCATCTTTACGGCTGGTAGGCACAGTGGAGTATCAGGACATGTTAGTACTATAGAGGGGACATAGCCATTATAGCTCCACAGTTCCTTGATACACTGCAGGAACATGGGCCCTGACCGCACACACAAACAAACACACAAACCTCTAGATCATAATTCTTGTAGTCCTCCCTTCTGAAGGTGGTGTAAGTGCGATTTAATTGCCCAGTAATGGTTTTACTACTTAGTCCTGTACAACTTCACACGCCTGGATTCAGTTTTCACTAATGGCTTGGCAGGACTTGGTCACAGGTGTCAGGCAGTGAGACCTTCGGTAAACGACTGGCACGATCAAGCAGGTAACCTTTGGGAGGCCTACCTGGAATAGTTCTAGAGCTTTAAATAGCTCAAGGCGTTACCCAGTTTCCTGCTACCGGCTCGCTTGATGCTGACACACGCAAACTGATGTATTACAAAGTTGACTGGAAATTATGAATACGTAGAGAAAATAAGAGCAATTTTCAGGTAATTGCAACCGAGCCGCCTGGACCTTTCAGGGCAAATGCTCTCGTGTGTTGGGATTGCGAGTGTGGTGGGAGGCGGGTATTTTTAGAAACCAGCTCCTCTGTTTCACTGGCAGGGCAGTCAAGCACAACATACCTTCTGTGTTGTGCTTTCCTCCTCAAGACAAGTACTTTCCCCTCTATGTTTTGTGTGTTGGGACAGCTGCCAGAGCCCTGGCAGCACCAAGGGTCACTGAGCCAGAGCTTTTAATAGCGCCGCCTTAAAAAAAAAAAAACAAGCATCAACTTCGTCAGATGAGCTTTTTCGATATTTATTTCAAAACAATGATAGATTTATATATAAGAGCTGAAAAATAAAACAAAGAACAACAAAACACTGTATATTTTACTTAAGTATTAATGGGCTTTGAAGTACACCAAAATGTTTACCTTGTTATGAAAAGCTTGAATTGGCAAGCAAAGGTTCAATAAACCAAAATGTCACAATTGCTTCTCAGAAATAGGAGGCATTTGATGGTTTAAAAGACCAGAAATAAGCTCTGGCCCACACTACACTTTGCACATGTTTAATGTGCATGTGTCTGTGTGGAGTTTTCATCTATGCGTTCCAGCCAGGACATTAAAAGCCATCCAGCTGTGTTTACGTCAACTGTCATTGATTTCAGAACGGCAAAGTGTAGTGTGACCGCGGCTTTAAGCCTGTGCCCTTAACACAATGAGTTACCTTAACATGAAAAACGAGTGTGATGCTTGCCATCTGCCCCCCTGCACGTACTGTGCGCGCACACACACACACACACACACACACACAGGTTAAAGTGTGCTCCTGTTCATGCAGTGGTACAAGTCTAGCTAAAGAAAAAAAATTAAAAAGTAGAGCTAAAAGGTGCCGCTATCATGACAACCAGGGGGTGACAGGAGCTGTCAGCCTGGAGATTAACTCTCTGTAGCCCAATAACAGTCAAGTAACTGCCTTGCTCACCTAGTCCTAGAGCTGCACACACACAGACACACCACACACCTACAAGGGAACTTGATCCATGCTTTTGTGCATAATAGCCAGCGTCTCTCACAAATACACACAAATGTACACATGAACACACACACACACACACACACACTAAAAGAAAGAAAACAAGATAAGACAAAAATGTGCCATATACACCTATACCAACATACAGAACAACTAAACACACACACACACGCACACACACACACACACACACACACACACAGTCCCACCCACATGTCGACACCTACACCCACACGCTAGGCATGATAGGATTAATGACAGTTTCACCACAGCTTGTGTAGCCCATTAAATGTGGGTGGATGTTTGTATTCCTGTGGATGCATTTTCACGCCCCCCCCTTTATTCTCCTCCTCCTCATTCTAGCCTGGTCATCTTATTCTGAAAGTGCCACGATTTCTTCCGCTCTACAAGTCAGTCTGGAAACTTTCCATTCAAAGTCCTTTCAAAGTCATAGCGGCAGTGCCAATAGGTGTCAAGCGAGTGATTAGATAGTGGCGGTTCGTCAATGTGGGGTGCCTCCAAATATCTAGTGAAGATGGTGTATTTTTATTATTTTATATTAAACGTCACACACAAATCAAGGAGACAGAAAAAGGAAGGGAAAAAAAACCCAGACAAACCAATAACGACAACAAGAAAACTAAACATAAATTAATTAGATAATGCTGTATGTAAGTTGTTCAACCTTTGGCAAGCAGTTGACCTGAGGCTGTTCTCTAATTAGTTGCTTCAGATTTCCCACTTTTATTGGCAGCAAATTAGGATTGTTTGCATGTTTTTTTTATCTAATGTGATTCGACGATTCTCAACGCTGTCTTTCATGGAGACTTCAACTTCAAGTGGAACCACGGAAATCAAAGAAAAAGAAAAATAATTTTTTTTTCCAAAAACACCCTTTGACAAGGCATTCACTGGAAGAAAAAAAAAGGAGGATGAAAGGAGCATGGGCCATGTGGGGACGATTTAGCCTGGACGCCAGACTGGCCGGTGGTTCTCTGTTCGGGTATCGAACGGTTTTGAATCGAGAGTTCCTAGACTGATGGGCGCTGAGCAGCTCATTTTTAACCAGGTTTCTTCCTTGAATTCGATTTCAGAGAGGATTCGTGATTCTGCCGGCTGTCCACCACAACCTCGGTGAGTTGAATGCCTCTTCCCCCCTGCCCGCGGCTCATATTGTACATACAATCCTACATTTGCATTGCGTGGTACGTCTCTGTGCTGCCCGGGAGCAAGCTGCGCAGGCCTACATTGGAGGAGGAACAATGTTGGCTGTGGATGTGGGACACGGCCACCGTGGCATCGCCTTGCATTCTCTGTCACGGTGCCAGTGTCTGGGAAAGGGCAGATCACATCACACCGCACCTACTCCATCTATCAACCTGTTGAAAGCTCTGGAGAGACACAAGGCCGGCCTGCCAGAAGGAATCAGCTTACAGATAGGAAGAAAAAAACAAGTCATTTTTTGATACTCATCTTAACCCCCCCCCCGCGCGAATTTAAACAGTGCTATTATTCTTAGTTATTATACCAGTATTAAATGTAATTTGGCTTCTTTTGGCTGCATGAGTGGGGCAGAGTTTTGCCCTTAGGGGCTGCTCTGCTTCTATTACGGATTAAACCTTTTCATAACACTATGTATCTTTTCCCAGTGCAAATATGGCAAGGCCTTGCCTAATTTCTTGGAAAAGGTTTTGGGCAGCTTCAACCATCTGTCAGGCAGACATGCTCCGACAACACAGTGTGTGTGTGTGTGTGTGTGTGTGTGTGTGCATGTGCGTGGCACAAGTACCTACACGTGCGTTCGAGTGTCGTGTCGTTCGTGGGTTGTTGTTTAAACGATCACCAGCATTTCCTTCTTTCAGTCCAATTGAGCAACGAGTGACAACTGACCGCCACAAAAATTCCCTGAAACCCGGATGGCTTAAAAAAGGGTCTAGTCCGAGATTTTAGGCGGCGTTAAAGCAGTTAGAAGAAAGACTTGGGAGAGCTTCGGTGACAGCGCACCCATGACACATGATAGGAGCCGACCTTTACACTCTGCCCAATGCAAAACATTCACAAGTCTCTTATTACCTACTACCTTATTACCTAAAATCTCAAAGAATGATAGAAGAAAAACTCTGGAAAGATCTGCTGTCAAAAGAACGGATTCCAAAAACAGTGCTGCTCCAATATGCTGCATTATATTTTCCCATGCTTTTCAACAGCCCCAATAAATTTACAGTGCAAGTCCAATAATGCATCATTATATCACTGGTGCAGATTTTGCGAACTGAATTAAATCAGATGTAGATCAAAGCGTCATCACATTGACATGCAATGCTTGGAAGCTGAGGCCATGTATCAGCTGATCTAAGGGCAAATCACAGGGCTATTTAACAGTCACCCTAACCATTTGGTCTTGATTTTGGATAAGGGATGTGCTGGACAAGTACTAAAACTTTTCCACAGAGAAAAACCCTATTTTAATTACTTCGTTTATGAGTGTGACGACGAGGCTATAGCAATGATTTGTTTGAGTGTCATATCGGAATGAATGGGTGTCCGGAGGGGATAGTGACAACCAAAGGAGTTTCAGTTATACAGATTAGTTATACAGTAGTGTCTCATGTGTTAAGACAGGGACATAAGGCCAGAGGCATATGCAGGTATCACACAAGATGTGTGGCACTTTCAGCCTGAAGGCTTCGACATCGCAGCACGCTTGGAGAACTTTGCGAAAAAACAAGGGAGTGACAGGGTGTGGTCGGTGGGGAAGAGAGAGAGAGAAAAGAGAGAGAGAGAGAGAGAGAGAGAGAGAGAGAGAGAGACATGCTGCACAGTGGTCTCATTGAGTCCAAATGGTGATAGGTGTGGCACAGTGGCATTCAAAAAGGAGGCCCCGGAACCCCTCCCAAGAGCGGGGGGGG
>JAOEHI010051526.1:0-18489 GCA_025447815.1 Percopsis transmontana | reverse complement strand
ACCCTGGTACACACCTGCACTCCGGTCAATGAAACAAACTGGTCGCCAACTTGAATGTCTGACAAAGAAATCATTTCTCACAGTCCATCATGAAGCCTATAAACTCCACCTCACTGCCTACAAAGACGCCCTCATTGCTGCCAAGTCTGCCTACCTCTCCACCATCCTCACTGACCCCTGCCAAAACCCCAGAACCCTCTTCTACACAGCGAACAACCTCCTCAAGCCTCGGACCAACTTCTCCCTGCTTCTACTCCGGATCTCTGCAACTCATTCCTCCACTTTTTTGCTGACAAAATCCACATAATTTATCAATCTCTATCACCTGTATCCGACCTTTCAGCATCTACTCCAGCACCTACCCCGGCCCCTCTTCTTCCCATCTCTCCCGACCCCCCTCCTCCACACTGCTTCCTCTCCCAGTTTGACCCGGTCACCCCTTCTGAAATCTCCAAACTCATCAGCTCTTCCAAATTCACTAGCTGCTCCCTTGACCCCCTCCATACTCCCCTCCTGAAGTCCTGCCTCCCTGTCATATGCCCCTACCTCACTAACTTCTTCAATTCCTCACTGTCCCTTGGAACTGTCCCCTCTGCCTTCAAAACTGCTGCTGTCACCCCAATCCTAAAAAAACCTGGTCTGGATCCCTCCTGCCTCAACAACTACCGCCCAATATCCAACCTCCCCTTTCTGTCTAAAACCCTGGAACGTATCGTCGCCTCACAACTCCAAACCCATCTTCATGCCAATAATCAATTCGAACCCCTCCAATCTGGTTTTCGCCCCCTCACAGCACAGAAACTGCTCTCCTCAAAGTCCTCAATGACCTCCTCACCTCTGCTGACACCGGTTCCCTCAACATAACTTATCCTCTTCGATCTAAGTGCAGCCTTTGATACCGGGAGCCATAACATCCGGCTCACCAGACTCAAAGACCTCGTAATTGAAAGGTACTTCACTCAGCTGGCTCCGTTCCTACCTTTCCAACAGATCCCACTCCATCGCTCTCCATAACCACACCTCTGCCACAGTCACTCAAGGCCACAGCCACAGTCACTCATCATCTACATATTCCCCCTTGATACTACGCCACTTCAACCTGGACTTCCACTGTTACGCTGATGACACCCAGATCTACCCCAAATCCTCCCCCAATCCGCCCCTCTCCCACATCAACTCCTGTCTGTCAGCTATTAAAAGCTGGATGCAACACAACTTCCTCAAACTCAACAGCGATAAAACAGAACTCCTCCTCATAGGCTCCAAATCCAGACTCATCACCCGCACCAAATCCTGGCACCACATCACTCCAGTCCTAAAACAACTCTACTGGCTTCCCATCTCCCACCGGATCACCTACAAAATCCTACAAAGCCCTCCACCATCTGGCCCCCTCATACCTCACTGACCTCCTCTCCCCCTACCAACCCTCACGGTCCTTCAGATCCACCTCAGCCGGTCTCCTCTCCATCCACAAGTCTAACCTCCACAGGGACAGAGCCTTATCCAGGGCAGCTCCCAGGCTCTGGAACTCCCGCCCCCAAGAGATCTGAACCTCTGATTCCCTTATCATCTTCCAGTCCCGCCTCAAAACCCATCTCTTCACCTCTGCCTATCCGTAGCCCCACGCCCCCCTCCCTTTTTACCTGTGCTTGAATCCTGTTTTGTTTTGTTTTTTTATTTTTCTTTGTTTTGTTTTGTTTGTTCTGTTCTGTTTTGTTTTGCGTTGCGTTGTTTTCGTCTTTTTACCTTGCCTTGTAAAGAGACTTTGAGCCTTTGAAAAGCGCTATATAAATTCAATTTATTATAATTATTAGTATTAGTATTAGCATTGAGTGAGGGTCTATAGATGAACAGATAAAGCATGAAATAGGTAAAATAGCAAGGCGTCCTGTTCACTAGGATTTCTTGCCGACCTCTGCTGCTGTTTGTGTTCCTATATGTTGATCTGCTGCTGTGATATACTGAGTGTGTGCGGCTTGTTTAGCTCTATGTGTGTGCATGTAAGACTCTGTTTGGTGTATTTGTGTGCATGTGGATGTGAGTCGCATGTGTTGTGAATGTGTGTTTGTAGAGTGTAAGTATGTGCTCCACCTATTATCTGTGTGTGTGTGTGTGTGTGTGTGTGTTTCTGTGTTGTTTTGTTGTCAGAACAGCATTGATAATGCTGGGGAGAAATCAATAGTTAATTCTACCAGGGACACCATAGCTGTTCTACCTTGTTCTCTTCTACTATAGGCTCCACACACACACAAACACACAAACAGGGCACTATTGAATAAGCTAGTGTGTGTGTGTGTGTGTAACTGTCTGTTTGGTGTAGGAGAGATGACACAGGCTCCCCCATTGTAAAATGTTTAGATGGCTAAACATAAGCAGAATTGTCACCTAGATCAGGTAAATACAGTATACAGTATTTGACAATGTATGGTAAACTGTGTGGCTTTGTGCAGATGCACTTGAACCAAATAGCACAACTATGTTTTAAACATATATGCCTGTGAGAATTGCCTGACTATGTTAAAGAGCTCTCTGAATTAAAGAACCGGCTTCTTAGACTGCGAAACATGTTTATAAAGTAAATACACGGATGACTAAGTAATTGCTAGTGTGCTATCCAAGCAAACTGACGCCTTCATGTCGAGGAATGTAAATATAGAAATTAATCTGTTTAGCAGTCTCATATGTCCATGAGGTAATTTGGTGAAGAGAGCAAATTGGATATCTACGGATGCTCCAGTGGTTTATGATGTTCCTACCTTAGAATGCCATTAGTGATGGCAACAGACCTAGCAGAAAATGTTATTTGAACTGAACTGAACCCCACACAGCCCAGGTTTTACTGAAGAGACAAAACAATGTAGCAGGTAGGCTATAGGTATCTTGTTCCAGGATAGTTACACCCCATTTTGGGTATCGAACCCAGGACCTTTTAGTTGGGAGATGAGCTCCCTGGTTAGGTGTTTGGAGTGAAACCCTGTATATTTGTAAGGTGTGATGGCGTGGTTTCATCCTTTCACATAAATTCATTGACTTGACTGTCTTGGTGTGCCATGCTACACTAGAATGTCATTTAGAGATATGCCTTCACAGCAGCGGTAGTGTTAGACTTTCTCATTGTCCGTCATTTTGACGGAGAGGGTTGTAAAAATTCCGTCATAATTTATTATTACCCGTCATTTTAATGTGATATTTTTTACCAGTGGCGAACTGTGAACCTCGACACTGGGCATTCAGTGTTACCACAAGTAGCACAAAAGTTGCCGTATGCGCTTAGAACCGGTGTGCAATGCACAAATGAACGGTACATTCAGTAAAGCTACCCTCACACACGTACATACACGCACGTATAGTGCATAGGCTACAACCTGATCTACATATTTAAACAACCAACACATTTTAGCCTAAAGTCAAAGGCCAAAATACAATATGTTACATGAAGTTGGACGTGCGTATATTGTTTGATATGAGCGTAATACTATAATTATATAATATTATGCAGTCAAAAATATATGTAGCCTAGGGGGACTGTGTGTGTTTTCACAAATTGAATTGATCACACAATCACCATCAGTGTTGTAATCTAACAAAATGACGGACGGCCTTCAGATTTTTCCGTCATTGTTAAAAAAAATCCGTCAATGACGCAAAATATTCGGTTAACGCAACCACGGCTTTACAGAGATGTACTTACTGTAAATGCAAAACCATAATTTTACCATAAAATGCCAAATATCTCCTAATATACACTGATGAATAATAGATAATCCTGTAGATAGGCTGATTGCTTGATTGATAGCTAGCAAGATCAAAGCTCTTTTCTGACGTGGGATTTGACACTGTGACCTTGCAGCAAAAACGCTGCGCTCCTGGCACACAGAGGTGCAGCTGATGAAATAGAGAGTATTGACCTCTTCAGCCACAGATGCACACACATACACGTGTGTATCTGCAGCTGCAAAGCCTCTCTCTCTTATATTCACTCTCTCTCTCTCTCTCTCTCTCTCTCTCTCTCTCTCTCTCTGATCTTTGCTTAAATTTTCCTGGGACCTTCTTGTTTTAACACATGGTGTCAATAACACCCCCTTCCTCCCCCCCCTTGTCCCCTCTCCCCTACTACTCTCTTCCTGTCCTCTCCCTTCTCTCCTCTCATCCCTCACCCCCCCAAACCTCTTTCTCTCTCTCTCATCAATTTTTTTTCCATTTTTATCCCACGCTTCTTTCTCTTCTCCCTCCCTCCCTCATCCCTTTCCATTCATCCCACTTTCCTCACTCATTCCCCTTTCTACCTACCCCCGTATAATTTCATCCCGGGTCAGGGGGTTGAACGCTGACCTCCTCCCCTGCTCCGCTGGCTGAGGAGTAGTGCAGGACCTCCCCCTGTTTGCGCCCCCCCGGAGCTGTTTTCTACACATTCTTTGTTCAGGATGAGCTGGGTTTGGTTCAAAACCTTTAAATGTTTACACGCGGGGCAACAGGCCGGGAGCGTGCGTGGGTCGTGGGCTTGACACGCACGCTTCGGTCACATACATGAGTTACATGAGGAAATAGAATATTTTTGCCATGACCCGTTGCTGCGGTTGGACCATACAAAGAAAAACACTGTTGCAGAGCTTGTGAGACAACCAACAAAAGGCCAACTAGTTGGTTTGTTGGCTCTGGTCGTGGGTAGGAGCTCAAGAGTTCTCCATGCGGGTCTAGCTCTGTTTATTGTAGTAGATCTATTTTGCAGCTTTCTATATCAAGAAATAAAATAGAATATGGAGGTATCCATCTGTCAGGGGATTACGGTGCCAGCATTGGTGGTAGTAGGTAGTAGGAATTTACCAGAACAGGCACAACTAAGTCAAACCCATATTTAGAACCACTTTCAGCATGGGGTTTGTGCACTCACACACCTAAATCGCACTGCTGAAGCAGTTCAGCTGAAAAAGATTCAGTTGAAGTTACTGCAGCTATAGTGAAGGTTAAGATACTTTATGACAAAGAAGTGGTCATTAAATGAACGAAGAAATGTATTGTGTCCATTTTTACAACCTAGATAAAGATCTGCTGAAGTTATAGATTATCACAAATCTTGTGATTATCACAAATCTTTTCACGATATTGGGACTCCCCACTTTACCCTTTGTGAATGTTTTTTTATGCTGTATAGCTCTCCGATTCAGTTTAGTTTTTTTTACATGTTTGCATTTAAAGGTTCTGCCTTAATTATCTTCCTGGTTAATACTCTGTACAGTATATGGCCTCATTGTATTTGGTGCCTCCTTAAATACTGATCAATTCTCAACGGTCACGCTAAGATCAATGTGACATAAACACGGAACAGTTAAATGCCTGATTTGCTTATTTTTCACACAACCTGAAATGTCTTGTAAAATCAACTTTTTGTAGCTTTGCCTTAAACAAGTCAAGCGTTAACAATCCCTTTCAGTTTTCCAACAGGGAACTCAATGCAACACACATGGTCTATGTATTTCCACACATGTAGTTATTCATTAGAGACTTTGATACTCGGTTGTGGCTTTTTGATGGAAATCTCACCAAAAATCAATGCTCTTTTTTCAGTTACTCACCCCCAGCAAGACCACCTTGGATAAGACTTGCAAGGGCTTTGGCATTTAAACATAGCTTTGTTTGACTCACTCAATTTTATCAGTCTCTTGACTGATTTAAAGATAAGTAAAACTGATTTTAGAGGATGAATTACCTCTCCAGAGGGCTTTGCGAATATGTGTCTAGACTTTGGATCAGAGGTCTTTGTGTGGTTCTTATATAGTTCAGGCTTGGTTTGGGGAATCTGAAGCTCTGTGAAGTCCTATCGAGATTGATGCCAGCTGGTTTTGGTGGCTCCCGGTAATTACTAACCAAACCCACCACATCCTTGTTCGACACATGGTCAAAATGCGTCAAAGAGAGTGACTCTGTGTACTGTACCAAATGTCAATGCATTAGCATGCTCAATCTGTGTGTGTGTGTGTGTGTGTGTGTGTATGTATATATATATATATATATATATATATATATATATATATATATATACACGTGTATGTCTGCATACAAGCAGTGACAATTTTGTCCCATGGCCTCCAGAGCTGAGTCCTGAACTTTGAACTCACATAGTCACAATCCACACCCTCACATTGTTGCCATAACCCCTTGCATGCTGTGTGGTCTCACCCAGAACCCCGGTCACTGTTGGCTAGTACTGTATGTGCAGCTATGTTGACCCAGAGACTTAGATAGATGCCCATTAGAAACATCTGTTATGCTATCTGTTATTCCACAACGGTTCCTCTGTATCGGCACAAACTATTTCCCAAGCACAATATTGGTGAAATTAAATAAAATGTTTTGCTGGAAAGAAATATTTTTTATTGCCACGTTTACACTCTATTCGTGAGCTAAGCAGGACATCCCTTTCCGTATGTATGTGGGGCTTCGGCTTGTCGCCCATGCGCAGTGAACTCGCACAGGTCTGCGCGAATACAACATTTTGGAGGTGCGTACCATCCGTGCATGGACGCGTTGTCAAACTGGGTTTTCAAGTTGCATTTCCATGGATAAACTACGGTTTCCAACTGGCATATTCTATATATTCTAAGTTGCAGATAGCCTAGCTAAATTCCCTCCCAGAATGTGTATGTGTGCCTGTGTGTGTGTGTGTGTGTGTGTGTGTGTGTGTGTGTGTGTGTGTGTGTGTGTGTGTGTGTGTGTGTGTAACTCAATTTATTTATTTGTAAGCTCCAAATCCACTTATTTCACTCAATGGTATTTGTGCCCTAAAAAGATTTGTGACACCGAAGGCCAAATGGCCTTGCCCCTAAAATAACAAAATTCCAAGCCTGCTGTACATAGAGAAGCCACTGACCGTCTTTTCCACAGATGGACACAAAGAGTTGTAGTTATTGGTGGTATGCTCCCATCGTGGAAGCTCTAACATGCAACATGTTATAATATGTTATTCACAATTCCAATACACAATTCACGTTTGTCAATGTGTCACTGATGGTAACAGAAAACATTACCAGGTAGCTAGGGTAAGTACTAGAACTGTTTCATTGATGAAAATGAAATGCGTTGAAGTAGCATCGCTAACCTTGTTGATGTTTTTTAGCTTTGCCTGAAATCTAACATTGTACCTGTTGCTAGCTAGCCAGTAGGCCTACTACTGATAGTACTGATGCAATAGCAAGTTACTGCATCAAACTCGATTTTCAATAAAATATTCAAAGACTAACATGCTTGCTTGACAGCTGTGAGTACTAACAATAGCCATGTCCGTTGTTCATGTTCATTATGATAATGTTGGGTATTTTCTTGTGAATGAGCCATGAGGTAGTTGAATATGCTTAGTGATGCTGTGCTCTCTCGTAGACTCGTCCTCCCATCACTGTTGTAATATATGGGGGTATGCAAACCTACAAATGTATTTGCAACTACAAAAATGGATAATAAAATATTAAAATATAAATAAAATAACATAATGACGGATTACAACTTTAACGCTGACATATGTGGACACAATTGTAAACACATGGCATCAAATACACCTACGTACGTACAGAGATATGTTGATCAACTTTAGCAGACTATACTTATGTATACTGGATGAATAGACGGAGGGGTGGAATGGAGTTGAAGGCTTTACTGACAGATCTGTATGCTGTCAACACATACTGTCGGCAGCAGAGCTCTCCCACACACACACACACACACACATGCACATGTACGAGCACACGCAGGCGGCAGACAGAAAGACCATTATTTGTGGCTGTTTGTTTGTGTGATGCAACAGATAAAAGAGTGAAAGTATATTAGGCTGGCCTGGTTAGCTATGGATTTAACATTTATACACCTCAATGTGTGTGTGTACACACGTCTGCGTGAGAGGGAAAGGACAGCTAGGGCAAAAGAAGGAGAGAGAAACAGTTTTAGAAAATAATGGACAGAGAGATGTGTGTCTTGTGTATACAGTTTTTTTTCCATTATTCCCTTTGCATTTGTCATCAACATTTTGGGTGTACATTTGTGTGTGCGTGTGTGTTTGTGTGTGAGTGACAGTCAAGGCGAATATTCTGTATATAATTTCATATT
The DNA here is from genome assembly GCA_025447815.1 of Percopsis transmontana. Taxonomy (NCBI): domain Eukaryota; kingdom Metazoa; phylum Chordata; class Actinopteri; order Percopsiformes; family Percopsidae; genus Percopsis; species Percopsis transmontana. The sequence goes on along the minus strand of JAOEHI010051526.1, from coordinate 10,392 downwards.
TCCATTATACTTTTTGCTATTTCCATTATTCTGCCCACATAAGGCCTAATGCGGAGCAAATGTTCACATCTGACAGCACATGAAATACGACGTGTACGTGTGTGTGTGTGTTCTGTTTAGAATGCCTGTATGTGTGTATCTTGTGTGTTTATGTGTATGTGTTTAGTACGCGTTTGTGTATGCACTGGTGTGGTGTTTATGTGTGTGTGGCAACAACAGAACAGTCCTGCAGTAATAGACGGGCGACACCTGGGAATTTCAGGGGCTTGTTTGTGATTCAGTGATAGAATTGACAGAAATGAAAGAGGACAGTCCATTCAGCTTATCAGTGTTTAGACTGTCACAATTAGACTTCCTCTCATCTCATCCAGATGGAAAATGGATGAAAAAAAACCCCAGCATACTTATGTATTTACAAAGCCTTGGCGAGGGACCTAACAAAGAAACTTGCAAAATTGGCATTCAAATAGGAGTGGAGGAATTGTTTTCCAAATCTAGACACTGCTACCTAAGCTTTGTCCAAAATTGCGTAAATTGAAACAAAATAAGTCTTGCAGGTTCGAAGTTACTGTAAATTAGGCTGAATAAACAACTGTAGACCGTAAGGCAGGGCTGTGAGAACAATACTGTCATTCTTAGAGAAGCAAGCATGCCCACACACACTCGACAGACACAAACACACATAACAGAAAGGCCATTATTATAACCAGCACACCCGAGCAGCGACACACTGCTGGGGTGTCGATATTCCTGTGGCCATGCTACTGGTTGTTTCTATAAACCTGTAAAGTTCTTGATTCAAAGTTACGAGCGTATCGCTCTGTTCCGTCGCTCTGACTCACCGTGTCTTCTTCGAGCTCTGCACTTGCACTCACTTACAATTATTTTGCGGCTGTGTATTTTTGTGATGGTGCTGATTAAATATGAAAGCAGTGATTCTATTGGGCTGGTTTGCTATGGATTTAACATTTATATGTACACTTCTACTGTAGCTCTGTCTAGAAGGTTAATAGCCAATACTTGAATCAAACGCTGCAGACTAATGCGTTATCTGTCAATAAGACATATGCTTGATTTATCACACATAACATTTATAGAGTTGTAGTCAATATTATGCAGGATTAAACACTGCTCTTTAGATGTCGATGTAAGATAACCCGAATAAAGCGCAGGGAGCTAGCTGAATCCTAAAATCCCTGTAATGGTTGCCTAACAATCTAGGTAGCGTATTTTTGTTTGGTTGGAAAACTCTTGCCAAACCTTGCATTTCTCAGTTTTAACATTACTAAATCAGATCCATGTACGGTATTTTGTTGGCCTTGGCTGGCCCTGTAGGGGAGAGAAGACCTGAGCAGTCAGCCCAGGCCAGAGGCTTGTTTCTGACAGCAGGTGGGTGTAGTTGGAAGTCCGTCAGCACATTTATTCCTGGAGGAAGATGCTCGGCACTGTTCCTCCGCCCAACTAAGCCCATTGTCCTCCGTTGCCCCAGACACTAACAGTGGGCTCTGTTGACTTGTGTTGGAAAAGTCTTGCTCTGCTCTGGGACCCACATTGTTAATAATGTAGTTTATTTATATATATATTTTTTATTATTATTCGCGAGCCAAATCATATCTAGCTTTTTTTCCAATTGTAAGGTTTTCTGACCAGGGTTATGGGGCAGGCTGATTCTATTTTCGACAGTAAAGTAAGTTTTAAACAAAAACAAATAATAGCTATGGTTGTACTGTGCTGTAAAGTGTACTGTGTGATGTACTGTAGGTAAAATAGTATAAAATGTACAATTTGGTGTCAATTTAGCCACAAGGGGTTAGTGTAAGCGGAGGTGGGTCCCCATAATACATACAATATAGACTCTTATTTTTCTATATATCTATTGTCTTGTCTTGCCTATTGTCTTGTGCATTCACATGTTTCACATTCAGACAAAATGCTTGTGCAGCTTTTGCTGAAGGAAGTTCCTCTCAACTGAGGATTTATCTACTCCATATGCATCTATACCAGGGGTTTAACGGTTCTGAAACCTACTTCGCTCACCGCGAGGTAGGTAGATGCTTAATGCAGAGGTAAAGCACAGCGCGGGTATACGTCATCAAGGAGCAAGGAGCTACTCACCATGTTTCTAAGCAACAAGGACGCTACCTTGCCATAGAGCTGTTGTACATCAAGAGATTTTACCTATGGAAAAAATGAATCCCGTTTTCAATATTTGTTCTGTGATTAACTTGTGTTAAAAACGTACATGTTTTGTCAGATTCCCACTGGATAATACTGGTGTTTGTCAATTACGAGACCGTTAGGTAGTCAAAGTAAGCATTTTGCTACATGCAAGCTGTCACTTCACTCCAGTTCATATAAAACACGTCACCACGTCCTTCGAATCACTCCAAAAAAAAGCGTCTATCAAGAAGAGTTTGTTGTCTCGCTATGCAAAAGGAGAATTTAACATGTTCAATAAGCCCCATCTGACTGCTGACATTTTGCCATGCATTATTTTTCCTGCTGAGATCATCGTATACTTTGAACACTGTATTAAAGAGTTTGGGGAATTATGAAACACAGATGTGTTTTCTCCCATTTCTTCCCTCTACCTGGCCTGCTTGCATGCGTCGCTTCTGGCTACGTCACATACAGCTGTTAAGCACGGTGCTCGCCGATTGTTCGGTCACTGTCTACCTCGGCGTGTGAACGTCCACCAGACTTCATTCCAATTTCAGTCAGACCACTCTTGTCTTAGTACAAAAGCACTTTATTAGAGGAGGAGTAGACTATTTAACAATTATCTTTGGCTAGTTCGGGGGTACTTCTACTCATCATACTGGTAAGTATGGGTGTATCCAACAGCAACATTAACCCCCCCCCCCGAATAGTTCAGCAGCAGACATGATGTTTTAACAGCAATAGCATGATGATAAACATCTATAATCATATGCAACTATAATACTACCCGGAATAAGATCAAGCTATGTTTGAAAACAATCCCTTACTATTAACATTAGTGACCATGTTCTTTAGTGTTCCAAATTCTTAGTGATTTATGAATCACCAGCAAGTTTATGAATAAAACCATCCCTGTTTTTTCTTATTCCACAGCCACCCAAAAAAAACACCCAAAAAAGGTATCACTTGTCACACCCCTATATCTATGCACTACAAATGGCAATTCCCTGACTGAAAGTATACAATTACAGTTACAATTAAAAGCAGACGCTTTTATCCAAAACGACTTACAATTATATGCTGCTGTTAATTGGAGCAGATAGGGGTTAGGCATTATGCTCAAGGATGCTTACAGGTAGGCCAATTCTGGGGCTTGTTGTGGAGCTGAACCCACGACCTTCCAGCTGGGAGTCCAACACCTAGACCACTAGACTATCCTGCCCCCTGGATAGATTAGTAAATAGTCTAAATGCATTACCAAGCAATTAAATGTCCACTTGGGCATTCAGTCTGTGTAGATTTACTGTGAAGTAAAGTATATTAAAGTCCTGTGTTTTTATTCTTGATTAGACATTGGTTGACTGGTTCCCAGGTCTTAGTCACCACCAAAGCTAATACAGTGTGTCTAATGCAGACATTCCTTCCACTTTTACAGTAGGCCCTTTTACTGTGTGTCTGTGTGTGTGTGTGTGTGTTTATGAATGTGTGTTTGAGAGAGAGGCTTTTGGTTAGCAGCTGTGAGCAGCAAGTAAAAAATAGGAAAACATAACTGTGCCACCACATCTATTCTCTTTGTTTCTACTCTATTTAGAGCTGATGTGACAATAATAACACCAATATATAAAAAGGTATAACATTTTCATGAAGAACTCTAATTCTTTCTATATAGATATTCTGTGACAATTTTACAACCAGAATGTAATTTAGGTACATTTCAAAACTCTCACCACCTGATAAGCCGTAATGGTCTTTTTAAATTAACTTTTACTTGTGTTTAGTAAATTCAAATTCAAAAATATTTTCCATCTGAAGGACGATTTATATTAATTCTTTAATACAGTTTGTCTTTCTTGACATATAATGAAAATGTGTTTGTGGCACACACACGCTGTCCACACAGGTAGTTGGGGTTATCCGTGTGTCGCACGGCTTTATTTCTGCTGGTTACAGCTTAACCCACACACACACACACACACGGGACTTGAACACTGCCCGGCGTTCAGTCACGCTGAACAGTCACACTGGACAATCACACAGTCCTCAATGCGAGAGCTTCCGCGTGGAGCTCTCGATCTCCTTCTCCCTGCCTGGGAGTCCTCCCCTGCTGTGTTCACTCCCTGCTTAAAAGAGAGACAGGTGATTAATAATTGCCCTCACCTGTCTCTCAGCCCCGTGAATCACACCTCTACACGTTCCCTCCCGTCTGCATCAGCGCTAAACCACGCCCCCACTCCCACAGTGTTATATAAATATTGTGTTATAGTTTTCCCATATCAATGTTCAGTGATTTGGTGAAATTACGTTATTCCGGCAGCTTAACAATGCTAAACTGTAGGGACAAACATTGGTCTAAAATACAGTATTTCACAGCCTGTCACGACGAAGTAGGGTGAGTTAGAGAGACACAGGGCCGCGCTCAACGTTTATTTTATACAGGATAATACGAGCCTTAGGGCTGTACATGCGTAAAAGTGAAGCCTAAATACACAGTCTGATAGCGCTCCAGGTGCGCAGATTGCCCAGTGGGCCACAGGTGTGCAGCTGGGGTGCCCACCTGGCAGAATGGCTCACCAGCGAGAGGAGAGGGGGGGAACGTAGCGCAGCCTGAATAAATGAGTTCCGAGAAGTGATTGTATATAGCCTAATCAGTTTTGTATTTAGTATTAACTGACACATCAAAGAAACAATAATCAAACAACTATAACTATACTAAAGTTATTTCCAGGAGTGCTTGTCATAGAGTGGGCGTTACAGTTTAGAAGTCTGTTTAATGGCAGGACTGAGACATTTTGGCCAAAAAACCCATGAAAAAAAAAAAAACGGTCACGATCGGCGTGCACAGGCCCATGCACGCTCCCGGCTGCGCACCTGTGGGGAATTAGCCCCACACAGGTGTGCCTCCTTAGTTTGTTATGGACCTTTATTTAATATCCCCAGCAGCACTAGGTGCTGTTGGTCATTGTTTTGCATTACTGCATACCTGTACCTGGTGTTTTTCGTTGTGGAATATTAAATATACGCTTAATGCGTTTCACCGCTACCACGTCTGCCTGTGTTTTACCTCTGGCTCGCGCTTACTCTCGCTACTCCATAACCACATCGTTATAAAAACACACATTCTTTTGATTTCAATTCTGTTATGTATCTACAGTATGTTCTATTGTTAAGTCCTACCCTACATTCTATTCTATACGTAATATCCCATCTCCAGCCTTGTTTTTACAGTAGTTTGGTAGCTGCTGGTTGGAGCCAAGCCCCTTATGATGCATGGTATAAATCCTCCCCTTGTGTGTCGATAGGAAAATTATCTTGCCAATGCTCCATCGCTCTGATTTATTCACTGAACTTCTCCAGGACACTGAGCAAGGGATTTTTAAGTAGCAATGATGTACACACACACACACACCCACACACACACACACACCTTTCCTCATTCCTCTTCCACCAGTATGAGTATTTGCTGAGACTGCAGGTTTGCATGTGCTAGTGACCAGCTTACAGCCCTATAGCTGGTGATGCATGAAGGAATAAGAGATTCAATAATGGGCAGAATCAGCCTTTAACATGGTAATGTTTCATTTAGGGCCTGTCCATTTCGCTAAAGACCAGCTTCCTATTAGCAGTAACGGTAAATAGTGTGTCTATCCCTATTTAGGCCTGCTATGCTAACTTCTCTTTTGTTTTGTTAGATTTCGCTATGATCTCCTCTCCTCACCTCTCCTGTCCTCTCCTGTCCTCTTCTCCTCACCTCTCCTCTCCTCTCTTCCATTCCCTTCCCCTCTCCTCTCCTCTCCTCTCCTCTCCTCTCCTCTCCTCTCCTCTCCAGCCCATAGCGGCCCATTCATAACACCTACCCATTACCCACCAAGCTATTAGGTTTGCTAACAGCGCGATCCATGGCGTGAAAATCAATGTCTATCCAGGGAGCAGTTTGTCTGTAACGCCGCTGTAATAAATACTATAAACTACAGCACACATTCTGATACGCACACCACCTGAATGTCAGCATAATGGATTCTAAATTGTCACCCATTTATCTGAGCTACGCAAATAAAAACCAACACAAAAGCGTTGTCCTTAATGTGGTGTTCGCACTTCTGCACTCTCTCTCCCCCTCTTTCCACCTGTCCAACACAATGTGCACGTACACACACACACACACACACACACAGACACGCAACAGCACCGTTATGGATCTCGTACCACTGCGACGCCACGGTCAATCTAACCCCGAACGTGCCAGAGCAGTTAGCGTTAGCCTCGGGCAGGCTAATAGAAGATGTGCAACCATCAGCGCTGGCCAATATCGACGAGTCAGCGAGTTCTAGTTCAGCCCTGTCGAAACCCGGAGCCCATGACTTCACTTGTCACGGAAAGCCCGTATCTCCATCTGTGCTCGTCCATCCATTATAATGGCTGGGTTTGATTGTTGGGCTGTTTAGTTCAGCTCCTCCCGCTTGAATCAGGAGTTTCCGTGTCACGTTGAGGGCTGATTATGTTTATGTTATGTTTAAAAATACTTGAGACAGGAAATTAGAATAGTAAATTGCATACATGGAATCAGAGTTGTATTGTTAAGCAGCAAACAAAATCTGAGTATTTCTACTCAGCAAAAAAAAAAACTGCTATTTCTCAGGACATTGTGGGCCTGTACAGACTCTGGTTAGCAGCTCCCTGCCTATCCTATGTCACTTTTGTTGCACCTGTTAGGGCGGGACATCTCGTAGCTTCTTTACGTTCGGTTCTACTGAGCGTATTCTGTCAGCAGATTTCCATTTTCTGACAAACTTCAAACGAGTTCTGAGAATGATAGAAATACTGTATATAAACAAATACATTTCACATTTGTTGTGTTTGGTACTTTTTAAATGTTCAGTTCAGAAATTCAAAAAATTCCTCATGCATTTACCTAGCCATGAAACTGTAATGCCCTGATATTAACTGATGTTGACATTTCCATATTGGCCTGTCTGTGATGTCAGCACGCTGTAAAATGGGAAACAGCATCTGAATTAAGACGGGCCACAATGACTCCAGCAGCATATGGGCCAACTCCCCATAGACAAAACCTGAGGTTGCTTCAGCAAGAGCTTGCATGTGGTCGTGTTGGTGTGTATGTGTGGAATATTACCCATGACTACTGTCTGTTCTTCTAGAAAATTCCTCCATGACTGGTCCCCATGGACCCGCCCACTAACCTGTTGGGCCAATAGAGTGAGAGCAGACAAAAGAAGAGCATATAAGAGAAAGAGCAGACGAAAGACAAGGAGAAGGACCAGAGAGAAGCTGAGAATGATGCGTAGAGGAGACCAGAAAGAGGAGGATAGGAGACTAGACAAGGAGACAAGGACAGGAGAGGAAATGAAGGAGCAGAAGAGGTTGGAGAAAATGGGAGAGTAGAGAGAGGACGGGGGAGAGAGTGAGAGAGGAAATGAGAGATATTAATGTTGTAGCCTATGTGTTCTCTTCCATCGCCGTGGTAACGCTCTCTTCCTGGAAGCTCATGCACGTCCATCTGGATTTCCAATTACCCACAATCCCTTGTGACCCCGCTGGCTGCGTCTCGAGAACGATGTTATTTCCTGGACCTGACAAATACAGAAAATACAAATGCATAAGATACACGCACGCGCACACACCCACACACGCATGCACGCACAATCTTCACAAAATAACCATGCAAACAAACTGACTCCCCTAGCCCGTACAAACACACACACACACACATGACCATGGTAGGCATTTTTTTGTCTGCCATTTTAGATTTTGTCAACCTGTCATCGTTGCATGCCATAACTTTTAAAAATTAGTCAAGTCTTTTATTTATTACACATTTAAAAACAACAGAAGTTGACCCAAATGCTTTCCAGTGAAAGCAGATAAATTACCAAAACAAGTATACATGAATAAAAGGAATAAGAAGAACAAGGGAAAAAATCCAAAATATAATAAGAAATTAAGAGAAACTGAGGATGTTGAAAATAATTTAAGAGTGAACTAGACAAAAACCAGGGGGAAACCTCAAATTAAACTAAAAGCAAAAAAAGGTGGGTCTTTATATTTGATTTGAAAGTGTCAATCGTGGCACAGGACTTAATGAGGGACTGGAGACAGAAAAAGGCCGGTCACATTTAGTTCTGTGGCATGGGTGGGGGATTGAGAGTAGTTATTTTGAGGATGACCTACTGTAAGTGACCTGGGAGCACAATATGGAGACTGCAGATCCGTAATGTATTGTGGAGCTGATCTGTTGAGGGCTTAAAAAACAAATAGTAAAGTTTTCAAATCAAATTCTGTATTTCACCTGTAACCAATGCAAGTGAGCCAGAACTGGAGTGATGTGTTGTATTTTCTTTGTTCCTGTTAATAGTCTAGTAGCTGCATTTTGCCCATTTGTTATTGAGAAATTGTGGAATGGGTCGACCCCATATACAGGGAATTACAGTAGTCCAGCTGAGAGGGAAAAAGCGGTGGCAAGCGCAAAGTGGTGCAGAGCGGTGCAAAGTGTCTTTGCTGTCTTTGCACAGTTGTGATCTTTTTCAAAGCCTTCCAAGCTTTTTGACAAATATTTTACACGTCCTTTTATGTCACACAGACATTGGAAAATGGCTGTGTTAGCCTAAACTAGCACATCTGGTCTGAATTGTGACAATCGGACATGTTAACTCTACAAGTCTTTGGAGCCCATTTGCAGGCTCTGGAAGACTAAACTTAACCACCGTGGCTTTTTAGAGAGCAGCCCTTTTGGAAGTCATTATCCATTATGTGGATATAGAGGAAATATTGAGCACAAGTAGAGCAGCTTTTTGTGATCGTTTACTGATGGAGACCTATTTAGTGTTAAACATCTCTGGTTTCATGGGCTATATCACTCTCTATTCTATTTTTTTTCTATTTTGTTCTGTCCTATTATATCGTTTATATAGTTTTATTCTGTTATGTTAGAGAATTATTTTCGGTTTTATTCTATTTTGTTTGGTTCTGTTCTACTCTATTCTGTTCTGTTCTATGCTGCTCTGTGTTCTTGTATTATGTTCTATGCTCTTAGGTTCGATGCTGTATTCTATACTGTTGTGTGCGAAGCATGGCAGAAGGCAGTAGCTATGAGAAGATTAGATCCTCCACCAGTGATAAATTCTATGGGGCCACGGGTCAAGTTGTTCTCTCCTGTAAATCTACTCACTGACATGTTTTCATTACCAATACTAACACTTCCCCCGGGGCTGTTAGCGTGTGTGTGTGTGCGTGCATGCATGCGTGTGTGCGTGCGTGTGTGCGTGTATGATTTAAGTAGGAATTCATCAGTGCTTGGTTGATACTTCACTCCAGCCTCCAGCCAAGGCCACTAGAAAACACACACGCACACACACACACTCCCTCTCTCTCGTTCTCTAAGGTGCTTGTGGATGATTTAGCAAAGTCCTCATCATTGCCTCATCAGGTGTGGACTGTGCGTGTGTGTGTGTGTGTGCGTGTGTGTGTGTGTGTGTGTGTGTGTATGAGAGAGCAATTGGTTCATAGCAGAGTAGATTTACCGCTGGCTGGGCTGAGCTAAATGTAATCACTTTAACCACTTATCCAGGAGTTATAGTGCACACACTGTCTGTCTGTCTGTCTGTCTGTGTCTCTCTGTCTGCCTGTCTGTTTGTCTGCCTGTCGGTCTGCCTGTCTGTCTGTCTGTCTCATGTATTTGCCACCCAGACTTTTTATTTTATGTCCTGGGTATTTTGCATTTTTGTGTTCTATTATATATTTTCCCTGTTCTTTTGTGTGTTGGGATGTCTCCACTTTTGGACTACAGTATGTGTGATATGCTATTGTCTTTGTGTCAGTACATATCTACCAGTGTCAAAATATGACCAAACCACCGTACTGTTCATTTATTGAACTGTAGCCGCAGTGTTCATAGCAAACCACCCCTGTTCACACTAGCTAAGGGACATTGCACAACCATCGCTTGCCACTGCCTGATTCAATTAATTTTTAATGGGAGACTAGACCCCACACAGAGGCATGAACTGCACGCAATTTGTCGGTCTGGTCGGGGCAATGACGTTAAGAGTAAAAGTCGCCAAAGCCAATCAGATTTGAATTGTTCACATGTGCACAGCTATGTGAGACAGCTAAAAGTGAATTTGGGTTAATAGTTTTGCTAATGTTGTAACGATCGGCGCGCACAGGCCCATGCGCGCACAGTGTCTCCCTTCCCCGCGGCGCACCTGTGCTGGGTTT
>JAOEHI010051525.1:0-49253 GCA_025447815.1 Percopsis transmontana | reverse complement strand
CTCTTGCTTGTTTTTTTGTTTGTTTGACTGACCTGTTGATTTCGCCAATAATAAATAAAATAATTAACAGCCCCCCCCCCCCTCCCACACACACACACACACACACACACCCTCCACCATGTCTTTCTTGCTGCGGTCTGATGGAATGAAACTCGTCCAGCGTGGCTTTTCATCTCCTACCTCTTTTCCGCGCGCGTCTCCATCACCTGCGACGGACTGTTTGCTTTTATCTCGTTGCCATGGCGCTAGTCCTGTAGTCCTGTCCTTTACTGGCCTCCGTCTTCAACGGCACTACAGCCACCGCAGGTCCCGCTAGGTAGAGGGCATTAGATGTATAACCTCTACAGGAGAGGCCTTTTATTTTGTGGCTTTAACAAGCTACTGTCGTGGCTTTAATGCAGGGACAACAGAATCCACATTCAGAAATCCCTGACATTGTGGTCACAGACACACAATACAGTATAGTACTGTGTGTACGCAGTCATGGCAGAGCTAAAGATCACTGTCACATTTGACTGGCAGATTACATAAGGAAACAAAGAATGACGGCCGAGGTCGGGTGTAATACAGGGATTCCGTTGGAAGAAGCAGGAACGCCTTAAGTTTCTCCTCTCTCTCTCTCTCTCTCTCTCTCTCTCTCTCTCTCTCTCTCTGCCCATTGGTGTTTCGTACTACTGCATATTATATGTTTTTTTAATAAGACCTCTGAGAACTTCTGCATCATGGAGCAGAGAGAGCATGAGAACATTTATGTAACGTGTGTGTGTGTTTCTACAATAGAGAAAGTGCTGCAGTGTGTTTAATTCCTGAGAGAGCAGACATCTCCTGATAATTACTGTAATAAAAATGACAAGCCATTTGCCTCATTTTGTTCCCACAAAGGATACAAGTGATGGCAGCCTGATATTAGCAGCTAATCTATGTGCATGCATGTGTGTGTGTGTGTGTGTGTGTGTGTGTGTGTGTGTGTGACAGAGGCAGCAAATCATAGGTGACGCCCACAGAAACAGGAAAGACATGCATTCTACATGCAGAGGATGTTTTGAATAAATGGGCATAGTCAATGACCTCGTGTGTGTGTGTGCACATGTTTTTTGTTTTTATTGAAAGGGGCACACATTGAAATTATTCAACAAATTTGGCTGCACCCTTGAATTCATCCTGACAGAAAACCTCAAAGTTCTCCCACTGCTGCCACTGAGCCCTTGAACAAGGTACTTAAAGAGGTAGTGTGCATTTAATGGCCACTAGGGGATAGAACAGACATGCATTCACATGCTTTTAATTCATATTCAAACAATAACGATTCAGCATTTGCAAATATAGCTCCCTCACCTCCCTGAGTGTGGAGAATGTTAGTTTCTACAGACGCCTAAAAACGCTGACACCGGTAAGAAACAATTGAACACAATGACGGGGTTGGCTTGTGTCACAGCTGATAAGGTTATTTTTTTTCCCCTGCCCACTCACCAGTTCACCTCTCTAGACAGACATGACTGACAACAGGAACCACCTACCCCTCCTCTAACCCTTGACCTTATCATCTAGCCCTAAGCTTTCTGTTCCAAAACAGATGTGATTAAGTGTGTTCTTGGCTACAGCATGTTGTTTGGTGTTATCTGGGTGAAGTTCAACGTGAATTTAATCATCCTCGTGGCCCCGCTGTCTTCTAGGTCTTGTTTAGAACATTGGAACAAACACACACACACACACACACACACACACACACACACACACACACTTGTACATGTATTAGTGTGTTTGCTTGCATTACTTTGTGCATTCCTTAGGGGCACTTTAAACACAATCCCTGCTCCTCTCCTCTCATATCCCAGCCTTGCACTCCATTTTTTTGCTCTTTTTTTCATTGAGCTTTAGGCATCTGAGAGCAGCTGTCGTCGTCTTGCAATAACATAACACCTTACGAACATGCACGTCGTACTGTCTGTTATTCAACCTATGTTACCCCTCCCATGATAATTACAATTACAAGATGTAAATGGGGTGCAGCATAGCAAATTGGTCTGGCTGTTCGAGGCTTGGTGTTGCCTTACCTGTAAACATCTATGAGCATGTCAGCTAACCCCTGCCTTAATACTTGAATTGTAAATGTGGCTGCTAAATGACCTACTTATAGCTGTAATAGTTTTGCCTATATGATCCCAAAGACTTGGGGTAAGCCCCTTCAATCTGTCTCAGACATAATGTATTAAAATATGGGCGTAGTGTGTGTGATGTCACACACAGGTTGGTGAATTAGCTTGTAACCTTCTTACAATTGGCTGAGCTGGTCATGTGATCCCTTGTGATTGGTTGAATGGGTCACGGGATCCCTACAATAGGTTGCAACATAGTCTTCTTTAAGGGTTGATAGTCATAACAATAAAATCCCACATCAAACTGCAATAAGCTACTAAAACTTTGTAACTGCTTATCAAGTGAATGTATTGACTTTGGGTGTCATCCCATAGACATCCGTTCATTCTGAGGCGTTTTTGAAGCCTCAGAAGAAGTAGAGACTTGCATCTTGAGCCATTTCCACACCGCTTCAACACATCGCGCTTGGTGTATGCAACGCGTTGTTCCAATTGGTTTCATACACACAAATTGAATTCACATGCCGTGATATGAACTGGATTTGCATACATTAATTTTGAGTGGCATTCAGCCTGTTGCTGTGGGTGTGTGGCTAATGAAGCCTGGATGGTCATCTCTATTGGGAACTAATATAGGCAGGGGAACCTGCCCTTGAGCACCACTGAAGTGCAATTATGTAATTGAACTGTAACTGACCGAGTAGCAGCACTGTGCTAACAAACACCTAAATGATTAAATAAAATAAAGGTAAAAACAATATAGAGTTTCTAATAGGCCTATTTATTTAAGTATAGGCCTTTAGGCCAATAGGCCTTTTAGAATCAATTATATCCGATGTGGTTTTTAGTAATAAAAGACTTAAGACGATGTTTTTGTCTTTTGTGTGTTTCAGGAATCGACTACAAGACAACCACCATCCTCCTCGATGGAAGAAGAGTCAAGCTGCAACTCTGGTACTGTACACACACACATACACACACACACACTCGCACATAATTTACAGCACTGAGAAAACATCTCCTTGAGTCGTTTTACACTTACATTCCTGCCTGGGTTTTTAAGAGGTGTGTTCTCACCGTAGATTAACGTTAAGTGGTTCCCTATTTGCTTCGGTTACGTTCCACCTCATGTACCTTAATGACATGACTGGGGCCAGAACAGCAAATTGTTCAAAATGAGGACCAAAATGGGTGTTGTTAAAGGCTAAGGGAATAACCAGAAAGCATGTGAGGCTGATTTGGAATCACTGCTAGACTTACCCATGCTAGCATAAAAAGGGAATGACAGACAAGACAATGAATCAGCATCATGTATGTGTTGCCTTTTAAAACTGAGAAAATGCACAGACACTCAAATGCATGTGTAAGATGTAGGCACCTTCAAAGAGCAGCTCACGTGTACATTGTACATAATCCTCGCTATCTCCCCCCACTTTCTTATCCACCCCTATAAGCTGTTGTCCCGTGCCTGGCAGTACTATTTTTATATCACTTTTGCTTCTAGCCCAGAAAATATTAAATTATTAATCCAAAACTTTATTTGATCTATAAATGGATGAGACATTTTAGTTCTTTAATGGTGTGTGTTAATGACACCCGCATGCACTTCGCCAGGCTCTGAATTTGTGTAGCAAATCACGGAAGGCGAACATGACCACAAATTAGCCACATTTTCTATTTGAAATAAAAATGTGTTCTTGCTCCCAGGGCCGGTTGTATGGCTGTTGCAGGATGATTTACCATAGCTGTTGTTAGCACTGCTCAGATGGGGGTAGTGTGTGGTTAAAAAAATGTAAACATTTTGTAGCATTTTCTTGTTTTATTTTTTACCTCCTACTAATTTTTATAACAAACAACAGGTAATGTCTGTTAATAGTTAATGTCACAATCATCCTTTTTTTCCGAGAATAACAATGTGAATTACAAACATGCAGCTGTGTTCTCTCTGTGCTAGTTAGAAGCATTGGGCCAGAGGCCAGTGTGTATCCCAATGTGCCAATCCAAACACTGCTCTGGTATTCAGCTCTGGAGACTGTTATTTGGAAACATACTTTTGTTTTTCTCGCTGGCAGCTTAAAAAAACACACCCAAAACTCTGTCCTAGATAATTTGAACGTTTGCCATAGGATAAACTATTTATTTGTTGAGCTATTTTGTTACATTAAAGTGGGTGTATTTTTATAGCTACTGCAGCATGTCTATGCTGGAACCTCGTACTACTTGTGCAATATCATAGCAATCAAATAGAACCAACATGAGACATCGACCTTTTGATTCAACACATTCCCTTATCTAATATATTTGCATGCTGTTATTTAAGGTATTTAAGGGCGAATTAAGTTTTGTTGAGAACAATAGTTTATTTCCAACCTAAATTTAGTGGAGTGCATTTGTAATGCTGTTCTAAAACTTTGTTTTGAAATATGATCTGCAACTGCCATCAAATGAAATTCTAATGTTCAGCAAAACTATCTGCTTATCTGCAGGTATGAGCTGAGCCAGCCATAACTCTACCTTTGACATCTTTTTCTGTTGGTTTCAGGGACACTTCTGGCCAGGGGAGGTTCTGCACCATCTTCAGATCCTATTCTAGAGGAGCACAGGTACGTACTGTGTGTAAAACTTACCTACACTGTTTTGAGATGTATTGAAAACAAACAAAGAATTTATACAGTATTCCTTTATTATAGTGGAGGGAAGTGGTCATAGTAGCAGTATGTTACTCACTTTACTTATACTTAAATATTACTTTTTTGTGTCCTATCTGGTTCAGGGTTGTTTTAAATCTTTAAAATGGCTTTATAGTTCTTGTTTTGTGTATTTCCTGTTTTAGGACATCCTTTAAATGTCAAGGGGTCTATACTACTAATATGTTTCAAAATAAATATGAGCGCCTGCATTGCTGCTATTTTCGAATAGTTCAGTGTCACTACTCCAGCTGATAGTTCACATATTTTTAAACCAATCTGTGTGTCAACAGTACTAGTATAAGCACTACCACCCATGCTGCAGTCTTTCCTGTGGAAAACATAGTCGGTGTTTGAAACAGATGGCTGGTGTAGATGCTTGCAAAACAGGGTTTGACAGCTTTAGGCACCCATATAGGTGAAACAGACAGCCATTCAACCATTTCCTCATCTGCTCGTAAAGACGCACATGAAAACCATGTCAAATACAGTACAATAAAGTACAATTAGATAGAATACTGTCTGCCTGTGTACGATACAGCTCTATGAGTGAAATGTCTTTCTGACCAACCTGCCGACAACAGCCATTGTTCATTTTTGTTGTCATTGCTAAGTGGACTAGAGCGGACTGTAGATAGCATGTTACCATGGCAACAATGACACCATCGCCACAGCAAGTTTGAGCAGTATTCACTATGTACACTGACATTATGATAATTTGTGTTTCACTGTGTGGGGAGTATGGCCGTGCTACGCTATGTTTGACTTGACTCTGCTATTAGCTGGAATAATGATACTTAGGTGGCATACTGTTTATTTACTGTTTTAGGCGTACTGTTAACATAAACATTTTGACTTTAATTTAAAAATTTGAACTAAATATGTTTTGGTACTGAATTAAGCCTGTTGCAAAAGGCTTAATAGCAAATGTAGATTATATAGCAATATTTCTTATCCAGTTAATCTACACTTTAAATTAAAAATGTACAGTATGTATAGCAATATCTAGAATGGAATTTAATGGAATGCAAGTAAATGGAGAGCATGAATGAAGTCTAAACTCTGCTAGCAACCATCGTTGGCAGCATAGCGAATCAGCTTGACAGACGTGCCTGCTAATTACATTTACCAGACATGTGTAATACCCCCTTTTGATTTGCATGGCGCATACTCCAGCCACTAATTGAGCGGTATCCCCTTGGGGGCTCGACTACAATCCAGGGGACTAAACTGCTTTTCTTCTCTCCTTTGTGCCCCTCGGACTCGCTTTGTGCTGCTCCCACTCAGGGTGTTATTCTAGTGTATGACATCACCAACCGCTGGTCCTTCGACGGTATTGACAGATGGATCAAGGAGATAGATGAGGTAAGATGGGGAACTGCACCTTTAATCAATCGATCCATCCATCCCTCCCTCCATCCTCCCTTGGCCACTCATCCATTCATCTGTCGATCCGTTTGTCCTATCTGTCTGCGTGTGTCCGTTTATCTGTCTCTCTCTCTCTCTGTCTGTCTGTCTGTCTGTCTGTCTGTCTGCCCGCCTTGACTTAGAGGATTAAAGTGACTTTTCCCTCAGAAATCACAGTGTATACACAGTATGTAATACCTTTTTGACTTTGCACGATGGTTTCCAGCATGACGTAATGCCTGCTGTTCATTGTCAGCCCTCTCCAAATGAGTAAGCCACCCTTACACCATCCCACACAAGCGCTCCTAGCCGTCCTACTCCACCATCTCAACAGCACAGACGATGTTACCAGTGAAAATATATTGTGGACTAAAGCCAGGCGATGCGTAGCCATTCCCCTGTAGTGTCCCTCATTCCTTTCCCCCCCCCCCATGCTCCCCTTTTACCCAGCATGCTCCCGGTGTGCCTAAGATCCTGGTGGGGAACCGGCTCCACCTAGCCTACAAGCGGCAGGTGACCACGGAGCAGGCCCGGGTGTATGCGGAGAGGCTGGGCGTCACCTTCTTTGAGGTCAGCCCCCTGTGTAACTTCAACATCACAGAGTCCTTCACAGAGCTGGCCAGGATCGTGCTGATGAGACACGGCATGGAACGCCTGTGGAGGCCCAACAAAGGTGAGAACGTCGGGAGAGCAAGGCCTGTATATGGTGTGTATGTGTGTTTCAAATATCTTATATGGGTATATGGTGTCTGTCTGTGTGTGTGTGTGTGTGTGTGTGTGTGTGTGTTAAATGTTTTATACAGGTACATGTTTTTTGTGTGCTTCAAATGTTTTATATGGGTAATGGTGTGTTTGTGTGTGTTTCAAATGTTTTATATGGGTAATGGTGTTTGTGTGTGTTTCAAATGTTTTATATGGGCATATGGTGTCTGTCTGTGTGTGGGTTAAATGTTTTATACAGGTATATGGTTTTGTGTGCTTCAAATGTTTTATATGGTGTGTGTGTGTGTGTGTGTGTGTGTGTGTGTTTCAAATGTTTTATATGGGTGTGTGTGTGTGTGAGTGTTGCCACACAAACTGAACAAACATACTGTATGTGTTATGTAAGATTGCCCCCTTGTGGAGCTGAAGAGTACTTGTCACTATGTATGCAAACACTATTTTGTATGTACAAACAGACTAAAAAGTAGCATTTATTTAGGAAAAAAACAAATTTTGTTGCTTGACAATATCTGTCAATCATTTTAAATATTGTCTATATAGGGAGCAGTGTTAAATACATATTTTATTGACCCAGTCTTTCTTTGTCCTCCTAGTTTTGAGTCTCCAGGACCTCTGCTGTCGCTCTATAGTGTCCTGCACGCCTGTTCACCTGGTAGATAAGCTGCCTCTCCCCTTGGCCCTCAAGTCTCACCTCAAGTCTTTCTCCATGGCCAACGGCCTCAACGCCAGGATGATGCACGGACGTTCCTATTCCGTCACTGCCAATGTCAACACAGCCCACAGTGCCAACAAGAGGACCGGGGGAGCACTGCTCAAAAAGCCCAAACTCATCCGGCCCCCGCCCCTAAGTCCCTCTGGCGAGAGCTGCACACGGAACAGTTGTAAAATATCCTAACTGGTCACGGCACATCGCATTATAAAGGGCGGGAAATTATTGTAGCAGGATGAAGCCATGAGCACAGTGGTGTACAGAGTGAATTGTACTTCGGTTATTTAGTGTTTTGTTGTTTTGAAGTGAGGGAATTCTTTATAGACACTGATATCACCACTGGTTTAGTCCACTGCCTCTAGTTAACCAAATTGTGATATAAATTCTGTATTTGGGAAAAAGTCCTGTCCTCGTAGTGACCACTGCTGAGCCACAAATGAGCAGCTTTTCTAGGTTCAAGATACCAGGTTTTTACATGTGCCTGTTGGGCTTCACTGGGAAGAACGACACTACACAAACATTTTGGCTAAATACAAAAATACATAATTAAATATGATGTAAACTATACAGTTTGTAAACTTTATTTAAATAAATGGTATGTTTTCTTAAGTGATTATGGCCGTTTTCATATTTATTTCATAAACATACAGTACATGTTTGACATGATCAATAACCTAGTTTTGCACATTATTTTTTACTTGTGCTTTTCCTTTGCTAATTCAGTACATGTGAATCATATACAAAACAAATAGTATGTACAGTAAAACATGTTAAAATAACTACAAGATTGAATAAAATCTGTATGAAACGGGCCATAATGTTATAATGAAATGGGTGAACATACACATATGTTCACATATAAAATGTATAGTTTACAACATATGGGTTTTTAATGGTTCTGACAGCCTGCGTCAAACCCTCCAAAGCACCGATGCACCAGGCATGGTGGGTTTTCATTTACAGGGGTGTCTTGTTAGATTTATTATGTTTTCCACAATGTCTCAGGATGTTTTGTACAAATGAAATCATGCAATGTGTATGCAGTGTTTTACATAACATTAGCACACTCACAGAAGTAGACAAACATACCCTTTTAACACCTTATCTGACAACCTACCCATATACCCGAACACAATTTTAAATTCATATGTGTCTGTCAAATTAAATGTACTGATAGAGAAATGCCCCTGTTTTACAGTACCCCTTTGGATTTTCAAATATGCTAAAAACTGCAATTAGTGTATAATATTTGTACGATATGTATTATAAATATTGTTGTTTGATACAATATGGTAGATGGAATTTAAATTGTTTCTTATGTACAGTAACATTATTTTTTTTCCACTTTATGACTGACCACCAAAGACATGCCTGTTATTGAGGATGTCACTGAACAATACAGCCTGTTTTGCACAATTTATCAATGTTTATTAAGATAACAGATTTCCAATACATTTTAACAACAGGAGATTTCAGTGCTGTTTATTTCTCTCAATTCCAGACTTAATTTTCTCTCCATTCCAGACATCTCCCCTCCACAGTTTTACAGTTACAGAACAGCCAAAACACGAGCTTGCGGCTGCCTGCTTCATAGCACTGATACCAAAGTGTGCCAAAAATTCGAAGCCAAGGTGACAGCTGAGCTTTATGGGTTCGATGTAAATCATCCAAGAACATTCTTGTGTTTCTCAAGGAAGCAATATATATATATATATATCCATATCCAGGAACATTAATGTCTACAATTTTAATGTAAATCTAATTATGTGATTTCATTGTCACTTCATAAAGCTGACAGTATTCTTGGGAGACATTTATTTTGAAAGAGCAGACGTGGTATTTGGCAGGAAGTACTCTTCACTGTAACAGTAGAGTCCGAGGATTTGTGCTGCTTAACGACGTGGGAATTCCGATTTCCATCGTTTTATTGAAACAGCGTTGAGCAATAAAAGGAACAATTAACGATAATTTATATGCTAAGGACTGACTGGGTGAAGTGAAACTGAAAGCTACTGGTAAGCGGTGCCTATTTTTGGTCATTTAGACATTTTCTTAGTGAATTTGTGTATTTCTGACATCGCCCACAGGGTTGATTTTCATCATAACGTCGTTATTAGCCACTTAATGATACAGCAGAGTATCAGAAGATAATCGGTTATATCAGGCAAGTCGATAAACCCAAATAAAGGAATGCTGGTCTTCATGACGTGATTGTGACCTTTTGTTGCATGAACTTAAAACTTAAACTGCTTGTTTGCAACATTGGAACAACCTAATGTGTCTGCTAAATAGCCAGCTAGGCCCTACTTTTTATATTGATAACTTGCTGCAGAGTAAATGTTGCTCATTCGTTTAAGGTGGCCAAGCTCAAACTACTTTTTAGCTTGTTATTTGATGTTATTTAATACTAGTTTCATTGTTGAATGGTTACAGTACAGTAGGTAAATAATTTCAAGATAAAGTTAACTAAGGATATGTTATTTTGTGCAGCTTTGAGTAGGTTAAGAGTCTTGCAGCCTAATCGTTTTTTTCCTATATCCATTTATTAAAAATCTTCCTCATAAGCGGTTGCTATAATATCTCAGGAGGAGGGTTGCAGAGATGCTCCCTTATTGCTTTGGCTCCCAAACAGCTCAGTTCTGTGGGGGGAGGGGGAAGGACGTGGCAGATTTGCCTTCCACAATTTGGTCTCTCTTTTTACGCTAGCAACGTGGTAAACTCCCTTCTTAGATATTTACAGCCACTGGGTTATGTTGGGACAGGTTTCCTGGTATAGCATTTGACATTCTGTTGACATGTTGGGCATGGGTTTGGCAACAGACAGTCGCGGTGTTGGACCAGCTAAAACGGTCCCAGAATAGAGGAATAGTTCCAAAGGGATCTGTCATTGTCCAGCCATAGATAGGCCATTATATTTTTGTAGACTTTCCACATTCCTTCTACATAGCTTTTACAAGGCCATTATCTGGACCTTTCCCGTATCTTACCAGAACTGGGAACGTCAAACCTTCTGCACAACACAATCCAATCCAGTGCAATGTTTTCTGACAGCCCGTCACACGGCTGCACTGGTAAGCCAGGATGCGTATGTGTGTGAGAGCCAAAGACAACTGATTTTTTTTCACCATAGTTTATCACTTCTCAGCTATAGCCATTCTTCTATAGCTCTGAATGTCTTGCAGAAACATTATCTGTGATAGACTGTGGATGGATAAGAGAAGCAGCTGTGTGCTCACGGGTTGGCCAGCAATACCAGTGCTATCTGTAAAGATGTCTGATATTGTGCCGTTTCACAGCTTCCAGGCCAGGGGTGCAAGCTAATGTCGGATTATTCTATTGCTTCATTGGAAATATTGTAGTATTAGTTTAATTCAGGATATATTTCCATTCTGGAGTATAATTGAAATGTATCATAAATTAAACACTACATGAATTTGCTTGCCAAGGTAATTTGAGATTATGTCTCTACTACCTGTAGAGACATCAAATGGCATTTTAGCATTCATTAGCAGTATGTTTTTGATACATTGGAAGTCTGGTAAGATTGAAAAAAGAAACGTAGTCTCTGTATCTCCATCTCCTGCTCTCTCCCTCCCATGCAGAGTCCCAGTGTGTGAAGATGGGCCACAGTCTTGTCTTTTTGTGGGTGCTGATTCCCTCTCTGCTCTGTTCCTCCTCACTCGCCCACAATGACTTCTTCACCTCCATTGGTGAGTAAAAAATGTTCGCTTGGGCTTTACTTCAGCTGGTACAGATTGACAATTGACAATATCGCTAGTATACTGACAGTTGTATAGAAACAAAAGCTTGAAATCTGTCCACATCTCTAAGTATCATCTCATGTCGTACTTGAGGTCAGCTTTTTATTGTATTTTTTATCACGGTCGAACAATGGACTGTAAATGAAATTGCATTATTATCCCCTTATTATTATCTTCCCTTTTTCTGTTGAATGAAAGCAACAAGCCTTAAACTTTGAATTATTCCCCCTTGTAAATGTACAGGAATAACCCTCTCTGTGTGTGTTTGTGTGTCCAGGCCAGATGACTGACTTACTGTTTACAGAGAAGGATCTGGTGACGTCCTTGAAGGATTATATCAAAGCAGAGGAGAGCAAACTAGAGCAGGTCAAAAAGTGAGTCAGATACATCCTCTCATATCTGTCTCATATTACCAGCACGGGTTCATTCAGTTCATTCAGAGGACTCAATTCTATAAAAGTCTAGCTGGTTGTTTAAATCTATGTGGCCAGGGAAAAGTTGATGCCTACATATTCTTCTCAGTAACAGAGCTCCAGGGAATCCCTTTTTTGAAGAGGCCTTCACTTGGCCTTAAAACGAAACCTTAATATTGACCAATGTCCAGTAGTAAATGCAGTTGTTACACACGTAGAAACACTGATGTTGGGAGATGGTTGGGTGAAACTATCTTCGAACTATCAGTCTTGGCCTCTGATGGTTCCACAAAAGGGCCTATTGTGCATTATTGCAACCACACTGGGTCTCATATTGCCTCTAAGAACCAAAAGACCCAGTTCTCTGCTTGGACGCCATGGACATATTGTTTTTTCTTTAGGGTGTGTCTCATGTTGGCAGGGAGATGTGTTTGCTTTATTAAGGTCACACAAAGTGGAGTGTATTATTGCTGCTTCACTGTATACAGTACTCTATAGAGGCAATCGAGTGTGTGTGTGTGTGTGTGTGTATAATTTTCGGTGTGTTCTTAGGTGGGCTAACAAGCTGGATGTGCTGTCGGCGACAGCCACAAAGGACCCTGAGGGCTTCCTGGGTCACCCGGTCAATGCCTTCAAGCTGATGAAGAGACTGAACACTGAGTGGACCGAACTGGAGAACCTGGTGCTCACCGATGTGTCAGACGGTACACGCACACGCACAGACACAGACACACACACTCACACACAGTCAGACTCATGTCATTAAACTCTGAAACCTACCAACATATAAATAAATGCTAATTAAAAACCGTATTCGACAGTATGTAAATTAAAAACAGTATACAATTATGGACCAACAAAATTAGTTATAGATTAAGTACTGGTGTATTGATTAGCCTTATTATTATTTTGCCCACTTTCTAATAAGGGAGTTACTTGAAAAACTGGTGTTTTCTTCAAATGCCGAAGCATCCTATTTGTAGCAGAGCAGTGAGCTTGAAGGAGGAACATAAATCCAAGTGAACGTCCTTGGAAACAACACATTAAACACACATTCTCGTTGCAACCAATCATTAACCTGTTCACTGTGGCATTAAAAATGTGTGTGTTCATGTGTTAACCATTGGTCCTGGCTCTGTGCTGCAGGGTTCATCTCCAACCTGACCATCCAGAAGCAGTACTTCCCCAACGATGACGACCAGACCGGGGCAGCCAAGGCTCTCATGAGGCTACAGGACACATACAAGCTAGACACCAGCATTATCGCCACAGGAGATCTGCCTGGTAAGGGCAGTTATGGGTGGTAGCCATGTTTACGTTGTTCCTGGAGGCTTTAGAGTGTTCCTGTGTGAATTTGTGTATCTCTATGGTTTATATAAATGTGTTCTCACCAAGTCATGTCCCACACATGCATTGATTTTTAGCAGTAATATGAAGAAGTTGTATTCATGTGAATTGAATATGCAAGCATGCCGTCTAAAATGACGCACACAAACTTTTGAAATTGTAGAACGCTATAATAGCTTTCATAAGAAATCTTTTTCTTTAATAAAGCCAAAAATACCAGTTTTTATAATGTATTGATAAGACTTAAGCTATTTGTAAGCTCATGCTGTATACAGTATCACACATTCCTTGAAAAGAATAACTGCTAAGGAGAACTATTTTCTGTCCCTTCCGAGTGCAGCTCATAAAATTTTAGCCAATGTCAGCCAATCACAATGCCCGTCTCTGTGGCACACAGGCACGTCGGCGGCGGGGCCATTTAGAAGTGCGCTGACGGCGGACGACTGCTTCGACCTGGGGAAGGTTTCCTACTCGGACGCAGACTACTACCACACAGAGCTGTGGATGAGCCAGGCCCTCAGGCAGCTGGACGAGGGCGAGGAGTCAGCCACCGTGGATGCAGTCACCATCCTTGACTATCTCAGTTACTCCATCTACCAGCAGGGGGAGCTGGAGAGAGCCCTGGACCACACCAAAAGGCTGCTCAAACTGGGTGGGTGACACAAAGGGCTCTATTTTTAGCGCTAATGCAGACATAATGACAATTTCGTTGAGCACAAGATTTTTCTCTCGCCTGGGCGTGTTTGCTAATTTCGCCACGGCATCGCTTGTGCCGAAATTGGCGTGGGGGCGCAGTAGAGGGTGTGCCAGGCAAAATCAGGTGGCGCAGTGCTAGTTTGGTGTCAAATAAAACCAAATATTGCGCTAGCGTCTCTGTTTGGTCAAACCACATCTTAGCGCAGACGCAGGCATTGTGTGGTAGTTTCCAGGCTTTAGGCGAAGGTGCACTAAGCACGCCCCGAAATGAGCAAAAATGTATTGGCCACGCCTTAGACCTCCTTGCACCGTGGACTTGCGCCATGTGCCTTCGCTTGCTCCTTAACCATGAAACTAGATCCCTAAAACAGAACTGATGCCGGCACCATTATTTTCCGAAGTATCATTCACAAAGCATCTACAAGCAAAAGGCAATACATATAGTTTTAAGATTATTTTTTAGATTAAAAACGCAATATATAATAGGAGAAGAGATAATTCACATTAAAAGCAAGAAAAAATTAATAATCAAAATGCTGAAAGCCAGGCTTCATAGCTAAAATCGGTTTCTCATCTTAAATGTAGGAAAGTAATTACCAATGTACTTTTTTTTTTTTTTTTTTTAATTGGCCAAAAGATTTGACCTTGTCTCCAGTGGCCCGGTTTCACAGAGAAGACCATAATAGTGCACGAAGGTCTACCAGAATCACACAACTTTGCAAACTCACCAGCATCAAACTGCTTCTCTTTTCAGACTCAGCCCACCAGCGAGCCAATGGCAACCTGAAATACTTTGAGTATCAGCTGGCCAAGCAGAAGAAGGCAGAGGACAACGAGAAGGGAGAAGGAACGGAGAGGGAGAAGAGGGAGACCAAGGCTTCCAAGGACCTTTCTGACGACTACCTGCCTGAGCGGAAGAAATACGAACAGCTGTGTCGCGGAGAGGGCATCAAGATGGTTAGGGGGGCTGTGGCCTTAGTTCTTCTTATTGCTTTGATGACACGGCGAAAATCAATGATCATTTGTTTTTCTTCATTCTCTCCGTCCTAGACTCTTCGCAGGCAGAGCCGTTTGTTTTGCCGTTACTTTGACAACAACCACCACCCGAAGTACGTGATTGGCCCGGTAAAGGAGGAGGATGAGTGGGATCGCCCCCGCATCGTCCGTTACCATGACATTGTGTCGGACGAGGAAATGGAGAAAGTCAAAGAGCTGGCCAAACCCAGGGTGAGTCGACACAAACTCCCTGGAAACCAACCTTGCACATAACCGTCGCTTAGATCCCATAACAATGGAGAAAAGGAAAACGAAACATCTGAGATGGGATGAATTTGTGTTTTACTTTTATTACTGTAGGTGGCACTAGAAATGCTTTATAAGTAGTAGTAGCTAGATAACTAGATAAGTCTGGTTTAGTTTATTTGCACAAATGATCATAATCAGTGATTACGAATTAAAAAAACGTTAGAAACACCAAACACAAATATATCCAAGGACCTCCTTTTAAAACAAAAATAGAAAGTGTCTCAGCAGCTCTGCAAACAATAGGTACAAAGGCTCACAAGGGCTAAAAAGCCCAGACCCAGTGTATTGTTGACTGTAAATGCAGCAGCCAGAGTATGTCTCCCTGTAACTGTCGGGCGGTTGGCTCCACAGCTGCGCCGAGCCACCATCTCCAACCCCATAACTGGTGTGCTGGAGACGGCCCACTATCGCATCAGCAAGAGGTAAGATATCACCAGCCCAGAAGCGATGCGACAGCAGGCCGGGCCGAGCCCCCAAACCGCATCCCAAGCGCTTCCTGTCTTTCCGCCTGCCCTCTCTTCCCCATTGCATCCCAACCCCCCCCGCCGTCCGAGCAGACGTCTCAGCAAGAGCAAAGATATTTAGAAAAAAATACTGTGGTCAAATCTTGTGTATGAGATGAAAATGTCTTATTGACTACTATATTAAGATACAGGCCTTTTTACTTACTGCGTACAGCAATTTATGTGTTTCTCTCGGCGGTTAGTTTTTGCTCTTGCCAGGGATTTTGCGACATTTGTATACAATCAAGGAAGGAATGGGAGTCAAAAATACTGTATATTTGACTCTTATCTTTCTCACCATCGAGGGAGGTGGTAGGGACAGTCTGTCTAAATTCACAAATACCTCATGGCCATATTTTGACTTGTTGATTAGTCACTGTGAAAGCCCAGCTTTAACTTTTACTGCGCTGACAGTGTAACCCATGCTGGGATCATCTTGGCCAAGGATATTTGGATAGAAGCTGATCTAATGGCCAGGTCACCCCTGCTGCCTCCCAGACTGAATCATGGTCAGGCAACATGTGTCAGCTAGTGACTCTCTCTCTCTCTCTCTCTCTCTCTCTGTCTCTGTCTCTGTCTCTGTCTCTGTCTCTGTCTCTGTCTCTCTCTGTCTCTCTGTCTCTCTCTCTCTGTGTGTGTATTGTCATGGTGGGGCTAGCTAAGACGCGCCACGGTGCATGACCCTCAGACAGGCAAACTGACCACGGCCCATTACAGAGTCTCCAAGAGGTAAGGCTCCAAGCGACGTTAAGACTGTCGGAGCTGTGTTGCGTTGACCTCCTGGGATTAGGGGTTATCAGACTCTTGTGAATATCTAAAGGTGTTCAGAAGGCTATTTGAGTCAACAACGATCTTAATTGCTTTGCTTACAATAATAAAAGCCCCTCAAAGGGCTAGTCATAAGCAGTGTATTTGATTAGACATTACATTTTATATACTTAAACATATAATTTAAAATGAATAAAAGCATTTAATTTATAGCAATGCCATCACCCTAACATGTACACAGAAAGGGACATCATCTTGAATTTATGTTTGGCTACCTTTTTACTTGTTGATTCATATTAAAAATCCTTTTGACATTTAATATTCATTTTAATCCCTTTCTCTCTCCCTGCCTGTTTCAAGGTAAACATGTTTTCCAAGCATGTTTAAGCATCTGACATGAACTACTCCTTACTACTAAACTACTACTTAAATTAACCATATTAACCTGGCTTTTGACTGATGGAAAATGTTGTATCCATTGATACATTCTGAGCAAAAAGACTTAATGTTGATCTTAATAATGTGAGCCTTTACAGACAGCAAATGTCGCTAAAGTGTCCCAAGGCATTTTTTTCTGTATACAAATGAGTTTGGGTTGCCTATTTTCTGTTTTGTCTAACAGTAAATTAGCAGAATTTCTCACATCTTTTACAATAAATACCATGTAAGCCTTTTTTTTAAACAGAAAACGATATGTGTAGGAAGAGTAACTTATTTTATATTTCTTATGAATGCACTGGAGAGGTTGACATGTTGTATTGCGTACCTTTTCAGTATTTACAGCACTTTTTCAGTATTTACAGCACTTTTTCATCAGTTAAAATACACCCAAATAAAGTCACTGCTGCATCCACCTGTTCAACTAACCAGCGTATGTACCTTACACAGTCATATGCGGATTCACCATTATCGTTTGTGTTCTCATATGGAATGGAATGCCAGCCATATGCATCAAACCTTTATGCTTGGGAGGTCAGCCAGGGTGTCAACTGTAAGGTTGTTAAACTTGAAAACGAGCCTCTTTTGCCAACCCACAATTATTGTGCCCTGCTTAACGGCTCACCAGTAAGTCCTAGGCATTTTAAAAGATCA
The DNA here is from genome assembly GCA_025447815.1 of Percopsis transmontana. Taxonomy (NCBI): domain Eukaryota; kingdom Metazoa; phylum Chordata; class Actinopteri; order Percopsiformes; family Percopsidae; genus Percopsis; species Percopsis transmontana. The sequence continues at coordinate 31,746 of JAOEHI010051525.1, read as the reverse complement.
GGGGAAGTAGAAGATCTTTGGAAAAGGTTTTGCACATGAAGATGACCCTACCTGGGGCAGTGAGTCATTTATTTATGGTGTTCAGTATTTCCAGGGGGATTTAGGTACCACCAGACCTGACTGATTCATGTGGCTGTCTATTACATCGCTCTTGTTTCTCCCTTGGTTTTTGACAGTGCCTGGCTAGCAGCTTATGAACACCCAGTGGTGGACAAGATCAACCAGAGGATAGAAGACATCACCGGCCTGGACGTTACTACCGCAGAGGAGCTGCAGGTGACCCTATTCTGCTGACCGGCCTGTTACACACACACACACACACACACACACACACACACACACACACACACACACACACACACACACACACACACACACTAGATTAGATTGAACCTCGTTTGTCCTCATCTCATCGCCAGTTACAGAGGTTATTAATGAAGAAAGAAAGAGGTTATCCTCTAATATAGATTGCTATTCAATAAGTAAGTTCTGTTTTTACTGTAGGGTAATTTGTTAGGAAGCGTGCCGGACATTTAACAATAAATATTCGTATTATATAATAATGATATAATACAGTTAATATTTATATTAGTATTATTATCTTATTATCAGTTAGTATTAGTGAAGAATACATTTCAAAGTGAACCCACTACTGTATTTTTGACTTTTGCTGTGTGTGTGTGTGTGTGTGTGTGTGTGTGTGTGTGTGTGTGTGTGTGTGTGTAGGTGGCCAACTATGGCGTGGGAGGGCAGTACGAGCCCCACTATGACTTTGGACGGGTAAACAAACCTCTGTTTATCTTTGTCATGGAAATTGGAGCTGCATGACCATGCCAGTGTTGTCAAAACGTTGTCTCCAATACTGTAAAGCTGGGACATCTAAATTGGCACGGTAGAGCCTTGGACCAAAGGACATCAATACAGGGCAGCATGTACTGTAGATGGAGCAAATTCACCACCCGGGCTAGTGTGTGCTTTAATGGGTGGTAAACCCTCACCCACAATGCAGATAAACATACAATGTTGTAAATTATCATCTGTAAATGACCTTTTATGCTAACTCGCAATCTTTGCTTTTGCAGAAAGATGAACCAGATGCCTTCAAGGAGCTGGGTACTGGAAATCGCATCGCCACCTGGCTCCTTTATGTTAGTTTCACTGTCATATATGTTGACAGTTTTATTATCATTTATCTTTCCCTAATAGACGCCCGGTTTTTTATGTAACTCTAGTGGATAACACCTACCTCTATTAAAATATAGTGGAATAATATGAGTGTCGAAGATTGTAGTATGGACCCTATATGCGGCATGTTGTTAAGAAGCACCATCGCCACTGTAACAGCTCCCTAATTCTCTCCTCATCTCTCTCTCCTCACCTTCCAGATGAGTGACGTCAGTGCAGGCGGTGCCACAGTCTTCACAGATGTGGGCGCCGCGGTCATTCCCAAAAAGGTACACACCATCAACCCTGCAATATTATGGCCCAAGCGCTAGGCTAGGCTAATTATTTACCATTGAAATGGAAGGAATGTGGTAGTACACCGTGGTCACCCAAAGAGATATTGTGTGTGCCTGTTAACTTGTCACTCTCAGGTTGTTAAAGGGTGACTGATTCTTCATTAGCTAAGATACAATTTTCCACTTGTGCTAGTGGGCCATGCTAGTCTGTTAACACAATTATGATTGTGTGTTAAGTATTGGAAGTACACCACAATACAGTATACACACTCCATGATCTCATGATCATGGAGTTTTGGCAACACAATAGAAGTGTAAAGTGTAAACCTCCCAATGCAGGGAAGAGCTTGTACATGACCCATATTTATAGCTTCTACACCCTCTCTGTGTTGTCCAGGGGACAGCGGTGTTCTGGTACAACCTCTACCCCAGTGGAGAAGGTGACTACAAGACAAGGCACGCTGCCTGCCCTGTGCTGGTGGGCAATAAGTGGGGTGAGTTACCACACATTCAAATAGTGGTCAGATAACAATACCACAACCCTGAACCAAAGCCATGAATATTCTGATTTGCAGAGCTATAATAAACTTTCAATAATTAAATTCCAGAAATATGGTGTTTTTCCATAATTGTCTAGCCTTTTTATTTTAATTTTATTTGCATTCCGTTTGTACAGAAGAGTATTGGGGCTACGCAAAAAAAAAAAAAGTACTCCCGTGTTTTGAGAATAAACTTGGAATTGAATGACAATATTTCAAGAATAAAATCGAAATAACCTTTTTAAGAATAAAGTCAGAATTTCGACTTGAAGTCTAAACTAAGTTTTGAGAATACATCCCCCTCAAGTTTATTGTCAAAACACTGTTTGTTTTTTTTCCATCACAGCGGTTTAAGGTTTAATATTTGTCCTCAATTCTCACTTCAGTATTTATTCTCCAACATGTTTCCTAGTGAGATAATATAAAAGGATTATTTTCTGTAATGGCATACGTAACACAAGACTTCACAACTGTACTCCATCTCCAGTGTCCAACAAGTGGATCCACGAGCGAGGGCAGGAGTTCAGGAGGCGTTGTGGCCTGGAGGAGACAGCCTGACACTGATGTCCTCCCCTCCTGCCTGTGTCTTCCTACCTCTTTTTCACCGTCACTCCCACCCTACTTCCCTCCCCTCGGCGTTCAATGGCCAGGTCTGTGGCCGCACATGTGATCCCACACATTTTATTTTTATCCTGTGTGTGTGTGTGTGTGTGTGTGACATAGCATGGATGGAAGTGTGTGTGTGTAAATGAGTGTGTTGTCTGGGAAGTGGATCAAACAAAGTCTGTGCCTTCTGTTGTGGGTTTTGCACACTTGGTACTCTAACACCCCACCCCGAATCTTGCATGTCACGACCATTGGTTTAACAAAACTACTGGTAGAGGTGTCATTACACTAGCAACATGTAAACCACAGCTGCCTTTTGCTTTCTCCTGTTAATGGATTTTATTGTTCAGTTTTTCTTTATTTTGTACTTTTAACTGCTGCTTTAAAAAAAAAAAGGTTTTAAATGAGTCAAACCCCATGTACACTCCTCTGCCTTTTGTACCTATTTCTGTTACTGCACTGTCACTATTGTGTCTTTTGTGGTTCCCCTTGCTACCCCTTTTAAAGGTACAATCCTCAATATGAGTCCATAATCACACTTCATGGTTGAATTCAGCATTCCAAAAGTGTTGTTTTGGGTTGAAACTCAGACATTGCATGATCCGCCCACACCAGTGCTGAGTGGTTTACACTCCTTTCTGCACCTCCCCCTACTGCACTACAGGATCACACCATTCACTGCCAGGATCACAACCTTCCTTTGGGCTGGTTGCTTATGCACACCAGCAATAATTATCAGGGTGTATTGTTGAGCATAATCTCTCTAGGTGATGTATGTGGATGCAACAGTAGACATGCAGGCTAGGTGAGATGCTCTACTAAAAGATACATTGAAACTACTGGAGATTTGTGGAAACACTGTAGTGTGGCCCCTAATTCGGGAATAGGGCTAAGTAAACAGATATGTGTAGTGTCTCTCATAAGGATTTTTCTTGTCAATAAAAGGTTTTAGCCCAGTAGGAACACAAAAAAACGTTTTATAAAAAAAGTTATCATGGTTCTAGATTGACTCTAAAAAATACTAGCTAGCTGACAAATATGCGCTCCAATATTTGCAACAGCTGTATCACAAGTACATTTATGGTGTAGTAACCAGCTGTGTTCGCTGAAACTCTATAATGTATGTAGACATACCCAGTGAAAATTAATGCTTGTCATTTGGAATGGTTTTAGAGGGGTTCTCAGCACTGGTTCAGTGGCTTTGTGCCATTACATATATTTTGCTCTGTAGTGTCCTCCCTCCTGTCTGCCTATAGCAGTCCCTGTCCTAATGTCAAGCTGTCCAGCCTTTATTTTCAACCTTTTATGCCTTGTCACGCCTCTCTTTTTCACCAATGCCATCACGAGGGTGTGTGCATGTGCGTGCGACCCTCAACCAGACTATTTCAGCCCTAAGGTCATTCACTCGTTCCAGGGACGAACAACAGATAAACACTTGACAAATGGGGAAGGCACACTGTCTCTCCTTTACCCCTCCCACCCATTTTCTTTCCAGCCAATATGACTCCATTTGAATCAGGCAAAGGACCACCAGATGAATTCAAATATTATGCCTAAGTAATCCGATGGATTGCAATTTTAATGCTCATTCGTTAAACTGCAGCTATTTTTGGGCTACACGCCAAGTGAGATTTGTGTTTTGGCACTGACTGAACTCTGACCGCTACCGCTCTAAGGCAAGCTGTCTAAAATAAAGTTTTAATATGCTATTTCATGTTTTATAACCTCTGATCTTGGGCAGGGTATTTCCATACATAGTACCTGATTAGCACAATTAGCATTTCATCACTATTAAATTCCTCGGGTGAGAGGAATTAAATTGAGCAAAAGCTGCACCACCATTCTGGCTAAACATGTGTATGTGTTCACAGGGTCAGGTTATGAGCATGAAGGATAAGTTACTACGATTTTTCTTAATTTCATTGAATTTATCCACTCTACAGATGTGCATTACTGATTTATCCCTGTGTACGGAAAGAATGTTACTGTGCATTAAGCCAACACAAAATCAAAGTTTTATTTTAATGCAAAGAAATGTTTGTGTGTGGAACTTTTACCTCTGTATGTATGAGGCAGATGAATGTTTTTTAAAATAAATTTTATCAGAATTTATAAACTCCACGGATATGGTCTCTGACATTAACTTTTAGATTTGCAACATGATTTACTAGAAATTATTTAATCGTAGTGTGAAACCGTATAAAGCTATGAAAAAGCAGTGAATCAAGATTATTTTATTTGTCCCATAGGGAAATAATGTACTCAAAATGCAAGATTACTAAAGGCCAAACTTAAAAAAAGTACAATGTTGGATCATTAGATCCCCAATTCACTTCATATTTTTTTCTTTCATAAGTAAGGTTGGAAGATTTGGAGAAATAGTCCAATAAATGTAACATGAGTCTTCACACCAAGGTTAAAACCAATAGGTTAAGGCTCCGGCAGGCAGTAGCCAGACGGGTGGCTGCCCTCCCGAACGCGTCCAAAGCAGCCTAACAGGAGGTCCACCGCCGTGCTGACTGTGGACTGGACCTCCTCCTCTGTCCTGCCTTGCAGTGGGTTCACTTCTACCATGTCTACTGCTGACAGCAGGCCTATGGAAGGCAGACCCACACCAGGCCAAGCCGATGAGAATTTGGAAATTGAAACGTGTACTTCACGCATATTTAAAACCATCATTATTAAGGTGAATTGTTTCATAAAAAAAGATGCGTATTTTCTACCTGTCTGGTAGATGTGTTCTGTGATGTAAACCCCTTCCCGATAAGTTAATCCCCCCACCACTGGAGTCCCTGTAGCTGGGGTCATCGAGGGGTCAATGGCATCGATGTCGTAGCTCAGGTGAATAGGCTTCTTTACTCTGTAGAGAGAAAACAGGAGTTTTCTATTGACCCATTTATTTCCAACGGCAATCATAAACACCTGTTTGTGTTCCTGGAAAGGGAAAATGAAGTACTGTGATGTAACCAGCAGTTCAAAAAGGGGGCGGCTTACTTTGTGAAGAGGTAGTCGCATGTTTCCTCCATTACTCTGGCTATGCCAAGGCGGTCCACGTCCGTCATGGAGAACAACCGGATGCCCAGATACTTCAGGATATAACTGGAGTAGGACACGGACAATGTCAGTTTAGTTCGAACTTTAGGCACGTAGTGTAGCCGTCACTTATTCAAAGCACCAAAAAAGGAATGTAAATGTACACCCGCGTATTTACCAAGGTGCAGATATAGATAACAAGGGATAGAACTTATTCAAAGTACAACCGTAAAATAAATATTAATTAGTTAGGACATGCTAATGTCACTAATACTGGACTAGCATCTATAATTACAGGTGATGAGAGTCACCCTTGTGGTCTGGATAAAGGAAAACACCCTCTCTTTTATATAAAATAACAAACATACTGTTCTTCTGGGTCTACATCTCTCAGGCCAATGTAGACGATGTCCTTGGCTGATACACAAGGATTGATCCACGCGAAGTTTGGCATTACAGGAATCTAAAGGCACAAGGCAGTCAATATAACACGAGTGAGTCTTATATGTAAATGCTAAATATGTCGATTCCAACTCCAATCATGTGTTTTCTTATCTCTTTTTTTAATACAGTATCAGTCTATTTTGTTGTATTTCACCCACGCTTTCTAAGCCCTCAACTGCTTAAAAAGCATGGGTGACAATTGCAACAAACTGCATCAACCAATCTGAGCTGCCTGATTTTAATCAGTTGTTTTGGTCTAAATATTCCCGACTCATGACGAATACGATTATGTTTTCAAGGAAACCCTTACTTATGTAACTTTTTTTCAGGAACATAATTTCTTGTGAATGTAACTTTTGATTACTGAATGATACCATTGACATGCAGCTAAATTAAGCAAGTATAAGAACACTGCCTAGTTAAGAATGTGATTCCTCTTGACTCTCGCTCGGAATGTATGACATTGTATGAGGATCATACTGTGAGCTTTGGATAAACGCTATCAGACAAATCTAATAACAAGCTAAATTGACAGACACCCAGCCACTGTGGGACTGGTTACCTTGGAGCGCAGCTCACGGATCAGATAGGACATGGGCTGTCCATGTATGTTGCCCGTCGGGGAGCTGAGGGGTGTGTTGATGTCTGCGTGGGCATCTACCCACACTATGCTCAGCTCCTTCTGGACAGAAGCGTGGCCATGGATGGAACCTATTGCCAGGCTAAACATACAGTACAACACAACAATTGTACACATCACAAGATACCATCTTGTTGTTCATTTTGCTCTTTTCAGTTTGACAATATGTAAATAATAATATGTTATAAACCAGCTTTGTGTAATTTAACTACATTGTGGACAAAGTTAAGATAAACACTTGAGGGTCGAATCAATCTCTTAACTTGGCCCTGTGAACAGCACATCCCGAGTGGAGTGGATGATTTACAAATTGTGAAGCTACAAGGAGAGGATTGTGGCAACTCATTGTTAAAAGAGATTTCACTCAAGGTGAATGTGTACAGTTTTCTGGTAAACGTGTAATCAATTTAACAAATTCACAATTTGTTATGGACTTAGGTTAAAACACATGCATGCATAGAAATCTCGGATTAATATACACACATACCTGTGGTCTCCTCCAAGCATCACACAAGTGTGTCCATCTTTCTTTACACTGTGAACAGCCTCTGACAGTCTTTGGTTGGCACTTCCCACTGCTCGGACCCTCTTCACTTTACCGATGGGTTCATCGTTGGGCACTTCTTCAAAACATAGGTTCCCATAGTCTTTCACTGCACAGCCTGCACAATTACGAGATCAATGAGTGCTTTATCAATAAACATTATAGAAGCGCATTATAGAAGAAATTATTCCTTTGTATTGTATGTACACCGTTCATATGATACATAAAAAAGTAGATTCAAAACTATGGTTTTTTCTCCGCGACCATTGATCCCCGGCTCCCCAGCATTTTCACAACCACTGCTTTAGAGGATTGCAGTTGACGTCACCTTGCGCTTGCAGCTTCTCCAACAATCCTGCGGCTCGGATCAGGTCAGGTCCCCTCTCCACGCCTTCTCGCGGCTGCAGCACAGAGGGAATTGCCCATTCATTTTATGGCTCGATACATTAAAATCCTACATCAGAATAACCCATTGTTATTTCAATTAATTTTGCTCAAGATAGCACAAACGGTCCTTTCGACTCGTCCGCAGGAGAGGTAAAGAATCGTAAGGCTTCAAATTGTTATTTTGATTATCTCTCGTCAGCATATCGATATTGGTTGCATATAATTTGTGTATTAGTATACAGTATAGGCCTAATAGTGCCGTGTTCGTCTTTTGCATTATTTAGTTTTCTCAATTTAAGTCTCTTAGGACATCATGGGAATTACCATATTAGACGACGTTTAAATAATATACTTACTTTAGCCGAAGTACTGTCATTTCTCGAAAAATAACTGTAATGTTGGGAAAGAAACTTTCGGAGAGAGGAACAATTTCAGCAAATCACCTGCGCTCTTATCCTCACCTGTCCCTTGGAGAAAGGCGCTCCGACAATTCCAACACTGCTAGACTGATGGTGGCGATTCCGTTTAGAAATTTTACAAGCGAACTGAAATCCCCTTCTCAGAAGAACCATTGTCCCTAACGGACGAGGAGACGGCAGTAAGCCGACCGCTGACAGTGCAAAGGATAGAGTGTGCCTGTGTCCTCTATCAAACTAGTGTTCTCTCTCTCTCTTTAGGGCAAAGGCTTTAACTACACATGGCGTTCGCTTCTGACGACACACTAAAAGTGATTTTAGGAAATTAAGCCCGTATCAATATGGGACAAGTGGAAGTTCATCCACCACACACCTCCAGCCCTCCCCAACAAGAGGATTAAAAATAAACGACTAAATGTTCTGTGGAAGAGTTGCTCTAAGGTGTCTATATTGTTCTATGCTACTGAGGGCTTTTATTATAACTGAAATATAAGAATAATAGGCAACAAGAGGACCACAGAATTACCATTTAATAGAAATGTCAGAAGCAGGTACAGTCACTAGGTACATTATGTAAATATTTTATACAACATTAAAATATTAACTGTTTGCTGTGAGGAGCTTTGCCCCATATTTAAGAAGGACTTGATTCACTTATATGCAATGACATTGCAAAAAACAGAAAATCAACTATTTTAGTAGTTTCCATCTGTTCTGAGAAGATACAAGATCAAACTGCATCTCTAAGTAAGAAACTAGCAGATATCCTCAAAATAATTACACACACTGGGGTGGAAGACAGTCAGAGGTGTGTGTGTACATGTGTTTTAGAAGTAGCTCTGCAGGGGCTCTCCCAGGATATTCTCCATCTCCTGAATGACCTTCTGGACTTGGTGCTCCACTTCCTCGCACTCATCTAGAAGAGAGAGCAGAAGCGGGCTTACAATTGTGAACTACCGTGTACAAAGTCATACAATCAATTACATAACATCGCGTTCTACGTCATACCAGCATCATATAACAGGGTTCCCATTCTTTTCTAGAGATCGTTTTCCAGGCCATTTTCAGTGATGATCTAGCTGGTATGACAAAGGGATTTGCGCCATATACAAATTTGTTCCTCGCTCTGGAAGTCTGATTTATAAGACAGTCTATGGCTATAACTATAAGAAATTATGACAAATTGATCATAGAACAATGCAAACACACCTGCATATTGTGCTACCATGTGATGTGACTTGGGGGTGTGTTCACAGTGCTTCCACAACATAACCGAGAGGAGCCTATTCAAAATACTTGTGTCCATAAACTATCATTAGAACGTTAATAAGATCCTGAACATAACTTAGCCCTTCCAGATGGCAATGATATCCTTTTTGGGGAGCTCTGATAGATAGCCTAGTAGTTCATTCTCAGCTAAAGGAAAATAATTTTCCAGGACATTTAACTTTTTCCTCTTGTGTTTTCCATGACTGGGAAATTGGTCAACTGTTTTCCAGGTTTTCCAGGACGTCTGGGAACCCTGTATAAGTCTAAAAGGTAGCACCAAATATTTGCTAAGGATCATCTAAAATTGTACAAAAGATCTAGACCTAAAACTAAGTGTGCGAAGTCATTCAGCTTGTACAAAACATGTAGCGTCAGATAGAGGGAAAGGGCTGCCAGAAGGGTTGATCAGGACAGTCCAAGAAGGCATGGGCACCTGGCTATAATAAATATCAGGGAGCTTAGCCTGATTCGCCCTAATCACTTTAACAAGGCTGCCAAGCCTATTCTAGTTGGCCAGAGACAAGTCTCCAAACTCCACCCACACGAGAAGGACACTACAGATTTATCAAACGTCATCGTGACTGCACACCAAAATAATTAATTCCCTTAAAATGTAACTAAGCTTATGATACAAGACTGCTTGATATTTGCTCCACAGCAAATGTGACAAGTATTTTGACTCTTTGCAGGCAATAGGAGTTACAAAACAAAAATGTTTAGTTTGTTAAGTGACGAGTTTGTCCTGAATAACTCACATCACTAAGGAGATGGAAAACCACAGTGGCTGCCAATAAAAATTGCAATACAAATGGCTTACACTCACTACGCAACTATTTGAATTTCCATAATTACAATTGTGGGGAGGTTATTGTTATTTGCATACATCTTGTTGATTGTCTTGTGTCTACGGAGTCTAGTGTGCACTACGACCAAGCATGTCATTAACATTTATGGCTGCTGCTTTGTAGTGTGTATTTGACAAATAAACTATTTTCCACTGTGTTCTGGTCTCTCATTAGCCAAGACATTTCAAACCATTCATTGGTTGAACGGTTGTTATTCCACAGACACCCCCACCCCACCAGAGACACACAGCTTGGTCTATCATTAGTGTACTTTTATCCACTAATTAAGAACAAACATCCCTACAGCACTAATAAAACAGCTTAGGTATTTGCTTCCTGTCAGTCAACAACTAAACTGTGCACAAGGGAATGGATAAAACAAACGTGACTATCAGTACGACAACACACCACACCAAAGACTGCTTACTAAACATAAAACCTGTGTGATATGCCGCGAGGAACCATTCAAATAGATTCCTTCAGGTTAAACGGGTGAGCTGTATAGTGTCTATTTACTCACCTTCCATGAGTTCAGCCAGGAAAGGGATGGTCTCAGGCAGGAGAACCATGTAGTTCTCCCTGAGCTTGCTAGCCAGCTCCACCAACATCAGCAGGGAGGAGAACCGCACCTGTAATTATGAGGGGGAAAATTCTTACCAACATGAGTCGTTTCAAGACAATACATGCTAAGCAGACAGAGGCACAAAAAATAAAAAGTACATTTTATTTTTATTTTCCACCATGTAATCAGCAGCCTTCAGGCCATTATCACTGATGGTGAAGTGTTTACCATCACTACCTCTGTGTGTTAGGGCTGTGCAAAAAAAAAAAACACGATACAGCCGAGTATCGCAATATTTTATTCCAAGATAGTGCATCGGTTTTTTTTACCCAAAAATTGTTTTCAATTAATCACATGAAAAATATACAGAACAAGAGAGGGAATATATATACTGTACAAGATGAAAGATATAATTCCATCACCAAAACATCATTCATGTTTTAGAAATATTTAAAACAATGTTTAATGCAAATATTGTTCGAATAAATTGGAATGTAAATTTTGAATTAAATAGTTTTCACTCAATTTGTCAGCCAAGTTATCAATATAATGTTCATATAGGACTACCCAGATGGTACACAACAAGTTGCTCTATTTTAAAATGTGATTAGGATTATTGCAATGTATCGCAAAATGTAGCATTCCCCAATGTATCGTGATACGTATCGTCTCATGACCCATGTATCGTGAGGTCCTTGCCAATACCCAGCCCAAATGTGTGTCCATTATAACGCCTACCTTTGATAAGGCGTGTCTGGTCTTGAGCAGGATCTGGTAGTTGAGGGTCTTCCACTGCGTGTCGTCAGCCATCGCCACGGCGAACTGGGCTGCGCAGGGCACCAGGTGCTTGGTGACCCGGGTCCGATAGACCTCGTCTCCTCCCAGGGTGTTCTCCAGCTGAAGGATTGACGTCAGACACAAGTTACTAACTAACTAACGCGTCAGACTAAACTAAAGCTCGTGTTCGTCATGACCTCATGACCTCATTCATATTAAATTAAACTGCTTTGTTAGTGCACTGTAAATGCATAACCAACACCTACTTGTTTCATTCAGCGAGAATATAAACGGCATCAGAGAAATTAAGGGCTTTGGTCAGGTTTACAAAGAAATTTGCTGTTGGGCTCAGCTTCTGACAGCATGTTGAAGTGACCCCCCCCCCCCACCACCACCACCACCAAAACTCTCACCTGGTCTACCAGAGGTCCCAGAAGAGCGTCTGCTCTCTCCTTGCTGAGGAAGTGCTGCGTGTCGTACAGGAAGATCTTGTACATGCAGTCTAGGATGTACTGGAGCAACAGGCAGCTCTTCTCCTCACCGTCCTCAGAGTCAAACAGGGCCTTGTCTGGAGGAGGACGGCAAGACAATTAGGACAATGAAAATAAGAGACATTGGTTGTCTTTAAATAATGATTTTGGACTGCAACGTTAACCAATCAAAGAAAGTGCATTATGTTTCAGGTATATGTGCCATTTATTATAACAACCAGTCTTGGAGACGTTGGTCTGTTTGAGGAGGTCAGCGAACGGTTTCACAAGGTTTCCAGCGAACAGGACAAACAGCCCCCTGAGGCGGTCAGCGATGCAGTCGGCCAGCCGGTAGAAGGTCAACAGCCGCTGCTTGTCCTGCGTTTCTGTTTTACTCCAGTCAAACAACTGCAAGAAGCGGAAAAAAAAAAAATAGATCACTTGAATCCAAGCCAAGGTTGAAGTTGACATGATTTTTAGGTTAACAGTGTCTGGGTCCGTACCTTGAAGAACAGCGGTCTGAAGGTGACTTCAGACAGTTTCATCACCATGGCCAGGAGACAGTCAATCACCGATCCTTCGATCTCTTTTGTCTTCTCCAGATCACCCTGTGGAAGACAAGAGACAGGGTTGATCCTTCAATTAGCTTCAGCTTTAACACACCAATGAGCGGTAAAGCTCGGCCCGTACACGTCTAACAGACCTGGCAGTGCTGGGCGCGGAAGTCCAAGGCTGTGAGGAAGAAGGAGGTCAACTCTGTTTGATGGGAGTTGAGCGTCTCCTTCTCCATGTGACAGATGTGTTCCTTCAAAAGGCTCATCAGAGGACCAAGCTGACTCTGTGGGAAGGCGTTTACATTTTCTGGTCAATCTAATGCTGTTGCACTTTTACTTACTTAAATAGTTTGTGCTTTAAAGTGCTATATAAATAAAGCAAACATGACTGTTCTCCCAACTGATCATTTTGTCCTTTCTGCACACTAACATGGAGGAAAAACATTTCACAATTTGGCTACCATGGTCATTTTCAACAATATCCACCTGCTTGTTTGTGACCAGGCTGTTGTAGCACTTGGTGACAGTGGGCAGTAGGACCCTGGGGGGAACTTTGGTGGCTAGGGTCTTCCGCAGGGAGGCAAGGCGCAAAGACAGCTGGGGGGAAGTGGAGGAGACCTCCGCTAACCGTGTTAGCCGACACACCTGAAGAAGAAGAGAGGTGGAGACACATTCATCACAATAAAGTAAACACTAATCTTGAGGTTTCTATAGCGTTTAACACCACTACAAAATGTGGACATTTTGAATTCCAATACTGTACTGACTACATCACAATCAAGTTGTTAAAGCTGCATTACCTAACATTTATACATTCTACAAATGTTTAAAACAGTGTAACGCAAAAACAGTGAACAGCTGAGTTTTTGCTTTGGTTCAGCAGCCGTGATGGCTGCATGCAAGAATGAATGGGTGCAGAAAGGGTTGGGGTGATTTTACCCACATGTGCTGGCATCTAATGGTCCAACAAGGAATACCCCATGTTAGGTAGTGCAACTTTAAAGTCATTTTGGACAGACTTGCCTCCCTTCAATTTAACATTCTGTTTCAGTTGGTGTGTCGCTTTTGTTTAACATCCTGTAACTGTAATATGCTGTCTGACTGGGATTGGGAGGATTTATCAGAGATGATTGGTTACAATCTAGAAATGATGGCAACACCAGGGCCAAATCTGACTGGCTTGTTTTACACTAGAATTTACTCAGAAAATAATTTAGGCGAAATTACACATTAGTCCAGCTCTTTTATGTCCCTTCAGACAACACAACTGGAAAAACTGTCATTTGACAATAGGGGACCTTTAACACTTTGCAGAGTACACACAGCCCACTGTATGTGGCCTTATTCTGGTGCGTACTTGTAAGGTGGTGTCCTGGAGGTAGGGGCTGATGAAATGTGGCAGGGCCTCGGCGACTCGCTGCAGGGCCGTGACAGCACTGAGCAGGTAGATTTCGTTGCTCAACAGGTCTTTCCTCTCGGTCAGGGTGTACAGCACCGCTGGCATCAGCCTAGATGACAGAACGGGCAGTTAAAACACAGACTGGTCAACACATGTTCCCCAATGAACATGAACTGTAGATTAACGGCTAAAAATATTGATTTTTGACATTTTGATTAATAAAAAAGGTAAAACTAACTGACTTTAAAGCCTAAAATAGATTATCCCCTTTTAAATTAGGGGGGGAAAAAAACAAACACTTTGTGACATAATATTGTACAAAACCTCTATCCACATAAAAAGGTATTTCTATATTTCTTTCATTCTCACCTGGGAAGCTGGGGGATAGCCATAGCTTTAATGGTGCTAGTCACCTCGGCGATGCAGAGCAGAGCACTGCCCATCACGTTCTTCTCCTCCTCCGGAGACAAGACGATGTCCACGGCACGTGCCAGGACGGGCACAAAGTGCTCCTTGTGGTTGGGGCCAAAGCTGCGACAGAGCAGCTTGAGACTGTAGAGAGCGGTCTGACGGTTGATAGCCTGCTCCTCCTCCTCCTCCTCCTCCATGGCAGAGTCCTCCCTGGCCTTGCACGGGCCTTTACCCACAATGCTCAGCAGATCGTTGGTTAGTTGTAAAAGAACGGTGACCTGACATGGACGCACCAAAACATTAAATGAATGCTTCTGAACGTGGGAATGCTTTGCCATGTACAGCACATATCAAATATCATTAATTAAAATATAAAAGTAAAAACTAAAAGTAAAATACAAAATATGTGTACCTGTTGCTCCTCCCACTGTGTTGCATGCTGTAACTTGTTATTCAGCAGTTCTATGGCCTTTCTCCTTACTGATGGGAGCTGATTGACCATCAGTCCTTTCATGACTACGATGAAGGTATCCGTGGGCAGCAATGCATTCACCTTGTTGACAGAACACAAAAAAAAGGTACTAATGGAGGAGATTGCGCTCTAATACCAATGATCTGCGTGTTCAGTACACATTCAACAGCACAGGTTATATAATGTGTGCATTATATAACCGACTTACCTTGTCCAGTACATCGTAGGCCTTGTTTAACAGGGCTCTCCAGAACTTTGCAGTAGGCTTGTCTGCGTCCTCCTCAACACAGCGAGCCACGCTGTAGATGTATCGCAGGATCTCCTCCAAAAGGCTGAACACGGGTAACACAAGAAAATATTCTCACATACTGCAATAAAACCTTAAATCCTGGTTCCCTCGCCAACTTGTTAGTCTGAACAAACACGGACCTTTGCTGCAGCGACTGAAGAGATTCATCCACGACGTCGCCGCTGTCCACAACCTGAAACAATAATAGAGAATTATTAAGTCTTATTATATACACACCACTTTATCATAGCTTTCATACATAACTGTGTCCTAACTTACCTCATTTTGCTCTCTAGATTCGTATGGATCCCCTCCATCTAACACCATTTATGGTAATAGAAGGGCCAAAAGGAGCAATTCGATTTAAACACTTTTTGCCCTTATGCTCAACTAAACTACTTAGCTGGATGGGAATGGGCTCAGTTATTTCTTTGACCAGGATTGAACTGTGTTAACTGGAGGGGATACTCACTTGAGATGCGAAACATTACTCCCCATTTATACCTACAACAGGAAATTGAGATGGTTGCATCATGACCATGTTAACAACCAATGCTGTATGGAAGAAGCCAGCATACCTTTCCTATGAAGCTAGCAGAGGACAGCAGCTGTGCCATGAAGGAGACAGAGAGGAACTTGAAGTGTCGGAGCTCCTTGCTGCTGTGAGCCTCCAGGTCAAAGATGAGCTGGTCTACCTTCTCCCCAGCCTTTTTCTTGGCTCTGTGCCGGCTCAGGGAACGCCTTGCAGGAGCTGCAACTACAAGGACAAGAACAGTCACTGCATTGGAAAACAGCAGGAGGAAGTGAAACCTAACAATGAAAAGAGACAGCCCTCGATTAGTTGGAATTACCCTTGTGGTTTAAAACAGTTTGTTGTTTTGGTTTGAAATTCAGAGTACATGCCCCTGTCACACTTGAGTGAAGAGTGGCTTGTATTCCTCCCCTAAAGCACTCAGGCTCAGGACTATACGCTTACTTTTTTTCTAAGAGCACTCGTGCCCCCAAGTTAAAAGAAATGGAGGAGCAGACATAATTCTATTTATTAAACATAATGAGTTACTATTCCATAGCAATTATTTCAATTGAATACTGTGTTCAAGCAATCTGCAATTAAAGGGGGGCAGGATAGTTAGTGGTCTAGGTGTTGGACTCCCAGCCGGAAGGTCAAGCCCCAGAGCTGGCCTACCTGTAAGCCTTGAGCAAGATGCCTAACCCCTATCTGCTCCATGTAATAGCACCATGTTATTGTAAGTCGCTTTGGATAAAAGCATCTGCTAAATGACCTAATTGTAAATTAAAATGAATCAAACATAATTTACATATGACATGCCCTTCATTACCTCTACTGTAACACCACTGACTAAAAGAAATCACAAAACAGGTGGTTGAATTGTCAGTTGAATCTTGTATTCAAGTCAAGTTTCACGCCACATCTCACTGCGTTAAAGTGAGCCGGCTTTTGTAAAAAGACTGTCTCACCAGCTGGCTATGCCCTGTGGAAATCTAAAGAAATATGAAGTTAAAGTAAACCCCCAACCCAACTCAATATTACAGTGTGAGACATGGTCATGTTTACAATATTATGCGTTTGTCTCAAAACTCCACAGAACTTGACATACTACTGTATATACAGTAGAATGTCTCCATATTTAATGTGGGCATACAGTAGAGAAGGACAACCAGTACAAGAACCGATAGGAATTTTGAGCAAACATATTTTTTTATTAAATATATCTTGAAAATTATACAAATATATGTCCTATATAACTGCCTATTTAGATTCATAGCCATATAAAACAATGTTTAGATCACATTATGTGACAGTGTAGCTTTACGCGCAGTACAATATAAACGCCGGCTGGTGAGACCGTCTTTTTACAAACACCAGTGGCTCACTTGACTGCAGTCACGTACTTCTGCATGTGCATATTTAAATCATTCCAGCTTGAATCGTCCGCAGGCTTTTTTTTTTTTTTAGCTGTTTGGCTAGGTGTCTCGTCAAACAAATGCTTACCCTGCATTCACACCGCCAACAATTTTGTAGCTGGTTGTAGCCGCCGCTTGTTGCTTTAGGGCGTGCCTGCCCTCTCACTCAAACAAGCAAAACTTTGTCTACTGTGTGTCTGCCTTGTTACATGCATGGGCTAAAAAAACTATGTAAATTGTAGATAAACGTGGTTATATTTGTATATTTTTATATATAATGCTATTTCGCCATGTTCTTACTCGATTTAATCAGACTATTTGGTGTTAACGAATCATTCAAATTGCGATTCGCTTGGTTTTACGTTGATGGTGGTTTAAATAAGCCTCACAAGAGATTAATACAACTTCGGATTAATCTCAGCTCCTGTGGCAGAGGGGTGCGATTTATGAAAGACAATTTCTCACCCTCTTCTTTGTCCCGTGGCATCTGCATGAGGTACTGGAGGATCTTGATGAAGGAAGTGAGCTGGTCTGACACATCAAATGTGCAGCACAGGGAGATCCAAAACTCACAGTCTCTCTCCAGTGCAGCATCCTGGGGAAAAACAGTCACACCATTAGAGCAGGGAAAGCAGTTTGGCAACAGTGAAACAAAATGATCCAACTTTTGCTGGATAATTTCTCTGATTGTGAAAATCACGTGTAAATATAGTTATCAGAATTAAAACATAACCCTTAAAAGATACAAGATACTCATAGTGCTAAGTGCTAATTAGGTAGACACTTGAAGCACTTTTTAAACATTTAAATAAAAATGAAGAAAACGTCTTGCCTTCTCACTAGCAGAGCTGATGTCCTGTGTGGCATGTTGTTTGAACAGGAGGAGCATTAGGACCCAGAGGAATCGGGCAGGTCCCAGCGTGGTCATGAGCTGGGAGAGGATGGGCAGGCGTCGGTGCTCTGGCACATGTGGCAGCGCATCCACGAACACATGCATGACCCGCGTCACCACCCCCTCCATGTAGCTGGACTGCTGCTCGTTGCTGCCCTCATGGGCCTGGATAACAAGGGCAAAGGAGAGGTTTGGAGGGGAGAAATTAAGCAGTATGAAAACGCATCACACTAGGTTCCCAATTCCCACTGAGTGCATCGCAGTCAAACGCCCTCCTAACCTTACCGAAAGTCCTCTCACCTTGATCAGAGCAGGTATGACAGTCTGCACAGTCTTGTTGATGACCTGGAAGCTGTATGCGTCATCTAGGCGCATGAGGTTGGCTCCCATGAATGTGAAGATAGGCATAATATTATGGAGGACCTTTTCCTGAGGGAGCAGGGGGAAACGGAGGTCAGATTTGGACAGCTTTTAACAATATTAAACACCGTGAACTATTAACTTTTCTGCCAATACAAATGACTTTAGTTTAGCTGAATCACCTTGTAATTGAAGTGAGACATTCCTAACCTAGACTACTAGGAAACAAGTCTATGCACATGGCTGAAGAGTCTACTTTGGTTTATTGTATAGTCGGGGACATAAGGTAGAGAAGGTGAACTTTACTAACCACACACACACACACACACACACACAGAGAGAACAACAGAATGCTCACAGGGAAGATGCCAGCCACAGTGCCTAGCAGCAATAGGGCATGGTGGTGGGTTTGTGGCATGTCTGACACCCTCACACACTGAACCACCAGCTCAACATTGAACTTATCTTCACCAAGGACGTCTAGGAAGAAGAAGAAAAACAATATGGCATTGCAAGAATACATCCTGTTATGTTTAAGGATTTGGTTGGAAGAGTGGCAACAAAATGAAGAAATTGTAATGTTATTGTTAAAGTTACACATTGAACAAAAAAATATGTGGGAGTGAGATGAGATAAATGTTTTCCCCTTCAGAAGTAGGGGTGGGCAAAAGTATTGCTTTTTAAAAATTCATCCGATTCGATATTGATCTGTAAAAGGTATGGCTCGATCTAGAGCCCTGCGCAGGATTGTTTTCTTAATCCCGCTGGATTTCTGACCATTACCACCAGCTCCCCTAATGTGTGTGTTACACTCTCTCCCGCTCCCGCAATGTGTGCCTTCTCCCGTCCCGCAAGGAAAACACATTATTTTACTGTGTAGTATTAATAAAGAGATGCATACTTGTCGGTAATAACAGAGAAATTACGTTCTAGACTAGGGCATAATTCATACTTGAGATGAAACAGTATGAAAATTTCATATCACGATTATTGTGACCAGTATCAGTATTATTGCAGTATTGTTAAAATGTGCTGAAATCTTTCAAAAAGTACTGATACACACACCAAATGGCATTAGCAGCACTATGCACTTTGTGTTTGCATAAACATAGCCAATACCTTATGTAAACAGAACACTCTCCCAACACTCAAATGGGTCCATGTCCTGACATACCTGGTGCTACAGGTCCTCCGTGTGGGGAAAGCTTCTGACAGACATTAAGCAGACAGCTCAGGAGAAGCTGTTTGGTATACTCCATGTTGACTTGCTCTACAGTACCTGGCTCCAGGCTCCTGAAGAGACGTTACAATACGATGATATTTTCAGATGCAGATATTTTCAGATCAGATAAATCAGTATTGACTTTACAGTATTTCAGCTGATATACGAACATAAATAAGTTAGAGAATTTAGAGAATAGGTGGTTTAGTTGCAGTAAGACATCAAACATTTCCCACAGGTGTAATGAAATTATTTTTGTCATAAATTCTTTTATGACCACATTTGAGGAAACAATGCTAAAATGTACAGTTTTCATGTATATATATATAATTTCTACAAAAAAAAAAAAGTTATCGACAGTAGATATATTGTTATCTGAAAATAATTTTCTCCCAAACAGACCAAAAAAAAAAAATCCAGTATCGGTGTTGCTCTATAAATTCATTTGAGCCTCCCTGGAGGACCGGTTGTGATTTGATTGAACTCGCAAGGTTTACCTGGAGAGAAGGCCAAAGAGAGCTGGCACCAACATCTGGGATCTCTTCAGTTTCTTCTTGTGCTGTAGCAACTCCAGGATTAGAGTGACCCTCTGCCAAGACACAGACCCTGCCTCTGGTGTGGCCTCACCACTTTCCTGGGCTTTCCTACTTGATGGAGAAGGAGGGTGGTGCAGGTCATAGAAATTAAGTAAACTTGTTCGAAACTACAACCAAATAGTTTTATGCATTTCCCAATCATGCATGAAAGGAAGCACACGAGACTCCTGCTAACTGAGCTTTACCTTTGCAGCATTTTGCTTCTGCGTGTCTGCTGTACAGTAACAGTGACCTTTGGCTTTTCTGGAGGTGCGAGCTCATTGGCCACCAGCTCTGCGTCCACGGCAAGCTGTGCAGCAGAGAAAACATTTCAGGAAAATGCCTCTTCAAAACATTGCAGGGTAAAATGTACAACTAAAAAAGTACAGTAAAGCATTTACTAGTTATTCAACATTTTAAATGGTGACTTTTCCTTAGAATGGTTGCGCCATGTTGGCCAAGCCTTGTTCCCTCACCCCTTTGAAGACACTGTTGATGGTGTTGGAAACTAAACAAGAGTTGGTCTCCACCAGGGTGTCAAACATGACCCCCAACAGCTTCTGTTGAACCTTTTCGTCTCCCAGGGCTGCGTGGAACTCCTTGGTTATCTGCAGACAGCAGAGGAAGAAGTGATGTTGTAGAATACAGAGCCTTAAACGGATAGGATGGCCCACTCGTCACTTCAAAGAGTAAAACATCTCGTCATTATGACCAGTCACCTGTTCCAGGGCCATGATCTGGAAGCTAGGGATATCCGAGTAGGGCTGGGTGACTGTCTTTATCGTCCTGACAAAGAGCTCCAAACAGGCCGGGTCCTTCACCAGGAGCGGGGCCGAAGCCTCGTTGTACTTCCCCAGGACCTGCTCCATGAGCTGGGCCTCATTCCGCAGGAGAGTCGGGGGTTCCGGCCCGCTCTGCTCCAGGAGACGATCCAACACTGGCAGCAGGGCCGACAGCACAGACTGGGTGGGGGACGGAAGGTTTGGTCATTGTAGCTCCAGTTTACAGTTTAGTCTGTACATATTAACAGTATGTTGTAAAGGCCTCAACAGGGGGGTTTCTTGCCATCAGCAGAAACAGTTTATTGAGGTCTCCCCTTACCTCCCCGTTGACCTGTCCCAGAACTCTGAGCAGAGTGATGGCTGTGTAGGAGGGGCAGCCAGGGGCCTGAATACACTGGAGGAGTTGGATCATGGATGACTGCAGCTTGCCAGAGGCTTCGCCCTTGCCCGAGAGGCCCTCCTCATACAACACGCCGAGTGCCTGCCCATAGAAAGGAATGCAGTCGGCAAAAGGAGGCAAGCTGTTGTGTACACCAAACCGCCACTCACAACAGAAGTACTAACCTTTCATAGCACTGCTACACCTGTCATGTAAACATTGAGTACAATGTCTTTGTCCAAGCTCACCTGGACTATATGGGAGGGGTCAGCAACGATTTCTTCGGAGTTCTTCAGAATCCTCTCCATGACCGGTTGCAAAGGAGAGGCGGCGGCTGCAGATAGGCTCTGCAGGGCGCCAAGGGCCGCCCTCCTCACCTCACACACAGGAGAGCAGAGGCAGCCCAGCAAGGACGGGATAACTGTTGTCCCCGGAGGGGGAAGAAAAAAAAAATCCTTTTTAATATCTGCTTTACATTACATTCATTTGGTCACAATTTGAATCAGCTACATTCAAATGAAAATGTAAATAACATAATTTGTATATTATTGGATCATAACCTCTGCAATTTAGTTGCATTTAAACCATTTAACATATCAGTAATACTGGGAAATCCTCATAATCTTCTTAAGGGAGAACAGATTCCGCGCAACAGATCCTTTGGGAGGTATTGTGTCTTTCTCAAGGTGGACTAAAGCCATGACATGGGCAGCTAAATTCCAGTATGTAACCCCTTCACACATTTACACTGAAACATTTTCTTTTAAAATTGTGGGCACATGGGTTTTACCACTTTGTCAGAAGTCCGGGTGATAAGCATAATGTACCACAGTTCCTGTAGGCCCAGTTATCTCAGCTCTGACCACCGAAACACCAGAGAGGATTTTCAGACAGGGCGACATCGATATTAAAAAAGCAATTACATCCCGCGAGGCATGGCTAGGAAACCAGACCACTGTATGAGCTCATTTTAATATAAATGTCGTGCCACATAGCAAACTACAGGTGGATGACAAATTGCGTTCAGGTGGAGGAGTGTTACCTGGCGAGTTGGCTGATGCCAGAGCTGCCAGTGTGCTGGGAGGCACCACACTGAGGAGACCCCAGCCCACATAGAGAGCCTGGGTCTGCAGGATGGCGCTGACCCTCAAATCCAGCTGGTCACCCTGGTTGGAGCTGTAGCCCCACAGAACACACAGGAACTTGAAGAGAACCATCGGCTCGCCCAGGTGCACCTAGGAGAGGGGACAAGATTTAGCCTTAGGAGGAAATAAACCCGAGCATTCTGACGAGGAGTTTCTACTGGATCTGTCCGTTTATACCATACAGTCTTTGGGGTCTATTAACCAGCTTCAGCTTAGAGTTTAGCCGTTTAGCTGCCAAATGCCAGCATATTGAGAAATCCATAGAACAGAGGACAAGATAAACAGCGTTACATGGAAGAGCAGTTTCATGAGAGCTCTGAAGTCGCTCGTCATTGGTCCCTGGCTGGAGCCACTGATGACAACGTCAAAGAGGCGACAGAGGAGATGCAGGTAACAGCAGGTGTTGGTGTCCATCTTCTCGGCGTTCCACCACACGTCCCCTAATGAGAGAAAGTGTGAGGGGAAAAGTTGATTAGTCAATGGAGTAGCGAATTGTTTTTCAGCTGTTCATTCAGCACACTGGTGTGGACGATTAAAAAGAGTAGACACAAGCTTGTAGGATGCGGGGAGTGGTCTAGGTTGTTCCTTAGGATGCCATGTGCATATTTGCACATTCAAGAGCCGTAAATTAAGCCCAAACAGAAGTGATTGAATGTGCGTCGGCATACATATTTGATTTGTTACCTTTGAAGGAGGCGTCATGACACTTGAGAGAGGTGATTAAAGCCCGGAGCAGATGGAGCATAACCATGTTGCATTCCTTGTCTGCTCTGTCCTTGGCCCTTGCAGTCTCCACGTAGAGAACCAGGGCCTCAGAAAAGGATCCTGGAGCAGTATCTGGCTCCTTAGCCATGAAGGATGGCGTGAACGTACCCCGCTGAAAAACGCAGAATTAGATTTAGATTAGAAGATGATGTGAAAAGGCTGACGATTCGATTTTAAATTCACGGAACTACAGAGTGAGAAGAATCAGATTAGTCGTGGTTTGGTTGCTCTTAGGGGTTGAACCATTCAAAAAAAAAACTTATATTTTATATTTAAAAAAAAAAAAATCGAAATAATAAAAAGAGGAAGTGGCCTTCAGACTCTCACCTCGGTGACAGCTTTGGTGAGCTGCAGGAGTGGAGGCTCCAGCATGGTGTAGAGCCGCTGGGCGGTGAGGAGGTGCTGGGTCTCGCTCAGCTCCCCCAGGCCCTGCAGCAGGGTGTTGGTCAGCACCAGGAAGGCGGCCCTCTCTCTTAGGCCAGAACCTTGTAGCTTTTCCACCGTCTGGGCCAGTTTCTCCAGCTAGAGAGCAGAGGATAGCAACGTTTCGATTTTGTGTGCGTGTCTGGAGATGCTTGTATGTGTTTTTTCGTCCAAGTCAGCAGGCCAATTTGCAGCACCGACAAGACTTCTGGAGCAGAGCGCCTGATGAGCATGTTAAACACATTGATATATAGATTGTGTACATTTTCCACTCACAGCATCTCGCTTAGAGAAGTGTTCCATGGCAGCCAGGTTGGTGGTGAGAGTGGAGATGAGGCGGTCATTGGCCAAGCCGACAAACTGTGGGTCGGGGCATTGCTTCATCACCTTCTGCAGCTCTGAGGATGGACAAAATGGCAGGTCAGGTGGAGTCTTTAGTAGGACTCCCCACAAACCAAACTATTGTTTATTATTTCTAAACACACTATATTATTATACCATTATGCCAGTCCTTTGTGAGTGGGCGCTGGCTGATAATAGGTGACTGGGCGACACAGCAGGCCAGCTGGAGCTCTGGAGAGTCCGGCTGAGCCGTCGTGATCACCAGGAAGGGAAGCAGACTCCAGCCCACGCGCTGGCCCAGATCACCGTTATTCCCACCTAGCCCGGGATCAGACAGGAGCCTCACTGCACCCTTAAGCACCGGAAGCCTGGAGAATACAGCACCAAGGTGATTCCAGGGTGATGCACAATAGACTGCAGGGTGGCTGCTCTTTTTCACATTTTAAGGAGAAGCTTCTTTTTAGTGGTAGTTGGCAAACTTGTGTGCATTACTGGCACCCACATCATCTTTCCTTCCCCTCCATCTTTAACACTAACTATTACCAAATTAATTATAAAGCTGAATTGAACTGAATAACTAACTTAAATCAATACCAGGAAGATAATAAGCAAATGATGAGTGACCTGCCAAATAATTTCCCAAAATATTTTTATTCAAACTGTCCTTCTTTGCCACTTTAATGTGACTGGTTATTTTATAACCATTAAAAATATAAAATTGTATGAATGTTTTTACATCAATTTCATAAAAGCTTTAAAATAAACATAAAAAAGTACTTTAGATTGATAGTTTTTAGGCACAGTTAAAGGGTAGTAATGAACTGTAATGTGAACGTGCTGGTGTAGCGTTGTCTTTAATAATCAAAACTGACCACTGTCCAGACAGGTCTGTTCTTTGCAGCAGCGACAATAAACACGAGACGGTGTCTTCTGGGTCCAAACAATCGATGTACACCTAAAAATAAAACACACACACACACACACACACACACATCTATATATCTATATATCTATATATATACATATATCTATATCTATCAATCTATCTATCTATATATATAGGGCTGCACGAACTGTACCGAAATAATAAATGATAGTCAATTCTATTTTGATAACCTGACTTCTGTAATTGGTCTGGTAAATGTCGTACCTCCAGGGCTTTAAAGGCAGCGAACACCACCTCTGGTACGTCATCCCTCATCCTGTCCAGGAGCGCCTCCTTCAGGAAGGCCTTGTCCAGATTCTCCTGCTGTTACACATACCATTTTGTTTTCTCATTAAATGACAGCTTCTGTCAAATGTTATCAAATGTTATCATTTTAAACATTTATTTTTGATATCTAGCGAGTCTGCTGTAGTTTGAGAAAATAAATATTACATTTTAAATAAAAATATAGAAATTTAATTTACTATATTTACTTCATAATTTAAGCCCACCCCTGAATACTTATAAACATGCAAGTGGTATTTTGCACAGAAAGACGGGCTTATATTATCAGTGAGCTGATGAGCTGTGTGTGTTTTATGTGAAGGGTTCTGTACCTGTCCAGAGGTGATGATGCTCATCAGGTGCTCCACAGCCATGTTCCTCACTGAGGGGAGGGGGTGTTTAAGGCTGAGGAGCAGGGAGGTTTCAGACTCGCCCAGGATCTGTTGGGGAACACATCATCAGTGCTGAATTAATGTACAGGAGAGGGGGAAATGTAATGCACAAACAAATTGGTTAACCACTTTGGTATAGAAACATGGCTCTAATTCCCAGGCCCCATTTGGGAGTCGATTATCTTCACCTGGTATTTTCCGCTGCTCATGGTCAAGGAGATGAACTGGTGGAAGAGATGCTTCTCTTCCGTGTTGCTGACATCACCGACATGGCCTGCTAAGACCACATCCAGCGCACCACAGTACCTGAGTACAAACGCAGTTACAACAGAAGTTGAGTGAAGCATAACGCTATGTTAGGACAGGCATTTTGGATTAAGAGTTCTAGAGAGACTTACTTGGCTTCAAAGATTCTCACCAGCGGCAGCAAGTGCTGGTGGAGGGAGGTCATGTGCTCTGCTGAACGCTGGCTCTGACTCAGGTACTCATCCAGCAGGAGCCTAGAAACCAGGGGAAAGCTGCTTTACTGACTGACCAAGATATTTTAGAAGACAATTAGCATTTCTAATAATGGTTAATTACTTCCCCAAACAAATCCCTCATCCTTCCATTAGTTTTGAAACTGAAAAATCAACCCGGGCATTGGACAGGATCTTTAAAAACAGTTTACAACACTCAATAGCTCAAGACCAACATTCATCAAGAAGTTGTAATACAAATATTTCTTTAGGGGCAGAAAACTAGTAAGTCACCTAGACAGATTATTAAATACATTAATAAATAAACCCAGATGTTTTCATCCCCTCACTTAAATAGGACTGTATATTCACCTAGCCACTGTATGATCTAGGCCCTTGGTCAGTGGTACGACCTGCAGGATAGACTCAAATAAACGGTCATGGTTGGTGGCAGTAGACTCTTCTGACTCCATTGTATCTGGAACAAGCAATAGGGAAATAATTTATCAGTCAGTTGTTATAATATACGTTTTCATGGTAAACAGGGTGCAATACGCAAGAAACGTGTCTTTGTGTCAACATAGCTAGGCCATATTCCTCACCTGACCCGGAGGAGACTACATCATGGACCAGGTGAGGCAGCAGGTAGCAGAGCAGAGGACTGACATCGTGGACCATAGCCATGTCCTGGAGGGTCAACACCAGGGACGACATGGAACACAGGTGGCTGAAAGCTCTGGGCAACAAGAAAAACAAATGTATCTTATGTTCTATTATTGTTACCAGAATCATCAGAACTGCAAGTCTAAAACAAATGTGTCCCCCCACCCCACCCCACACACACTTATCACTGGTTTATACTAACTTGGGTCCCGCGGAACCCTCCTTTTGGTTCTGCAGCAGCACAATGAAGCAGCCCAAGCCCTCTTTAGCCAGCACAGGCTCTTTAACCAAGGACTTGCTGATCTGCAGGGCCAGTGTGTCCACCAGACTAGCCTCCATCACAACCTTTACAGCCAGCTGACAGATGACCATGTAGGTGGCTGCCTTGTAGTCTGTCAGGGAGGACTTCAGCCCCTATGGTGGAAAGTAAACATTTTAATAGTAGTCAATAGTTAACACAAACTTGCTCTGAATAATTGTTTCCCCCTCACCAATAGCTATTGTGAAGTCAAACACTTACCTTCTGCACATAAGGAAGTAATTTGGATATGATGGTGTTAGTGACTTTCTCTACGGCATCCAGCACTGAAACAATGGTTGAGGCGTAGAAGGAGAAAATCACCCTTAACTGGGCACTATTGCCTGTGTGCCCCGAATAGGCCTGTAAAGACAATGAACAAGTTTGATTGATTAGTTTGCTTTAGAATTTCCTCAGGACAGATGTAATCTTTGTGTGTCTTTTTGTTTTTGCACAATAAGCAGACGTGTAAGCCTTTAATAAAATATACATTTGTTTTTGCATTACAACAACTAATTTGAGATTGTTATGCTATCCTTTCATGGCCACAACAAACAGCGGTTGACCTTTATTGCCTTGGTGACCATGGTGCAGATGAAGTCCATGAAGCTCAGGTCCTTGTAGCAGTGAGTGATCAGGGTTCCTCTGGCCAAGGGTACTCCATTTGTCTGAACGAAACCACAGTGTTGACATGTATGACATATTGGAATTTGAATGTATCTTTAACTACTAAGATACATATTTTCACCACTGAGTATGCCCACTTAAATTAATTATGCCTATGGACATCGTATTACCTAATGTCCTTTTAGGAATTTGATTACGGTATACAAGCATTTGCAAAATTAACTGACACCGTTGCACTCAATCAAGAAAATTCGTGATTTTATCATTACTGGTCGACTGCAAGCCCAGGCTAATAAAAAAAACCAGAATTGAACACAAACCTGTACGTTTATTAGCCAGTTCCAGTAGTTGGTGGGGTCTTTGATCTTAAGGAGCTGTATTATCCTGGCAAATAGCTTGGTTTCGTGATATGGCAGGGCACAGGACACCAGACTGTCAACGTTGTACAGATGGATGTGGAATCTAGAATTGCACAAAGATACAGACCATTTCAATGTTGCCAATACAGAATTTGCGTGTTTGTGCCATCAACGTATAAACTTTGCTTTAAGGTGAGGGGAAAAACACATTTCTGAAAACAGATATGGGTAAAGTTGTACATCCTGTATTTATTATTTTGATAGCATAGCATTACTATCAATTATGAGGTATCTTAGGAAGGTAATTCAATTTAGAAAAGTAAAAAGTACAGTCCCACATACCTGTGTACCAGCCACTCTATACACTTCTGGGCCGGCTTGAGAAGGAAGTACGGAGAAAGGCGTGTGAGGAAGAGCGAGATGCCTATGTCCAGTTTCTTATTGACCTCCTTAGATTGGACACTCCTCACTAATGTTATGGAGGCCTGGCTGAATAGTGTGTCTTGGAACTCAGAAAACGCAGGCTCAATACCCAAGAGCTCCTCAAGTCCCGTGCAACCTAAAGGAAAGGGAAATAGAGCATTTGTTGCACAGGGGCAAACAGATAGAACAGAAGGTAGACCTTCATGGTGAACAATTAATCACAGACAACAACAACAACCAGTATATTTACCAAGAGCATAGAAGGTGCTTCTATCCATAGTAGCAGCATCACTGGGCGTGAACAGTAAGGAGGCGACCTCCTTACGAGTGAGTAGGCTTGGGTCATTTTGAGGCAAGGCAAGCCTCTCTAGTTGGTGGGCTAGAGATGTCATTATAGTTGATTTACAGTCTAAAAGAGAAAGATCATTTGCAGCTTACTTGTAAACGTATTAGCTAACGTTACTTGTTAAACTCGATGTGTGTGTGTGTGTGTGTGGGGGGGGGGGGCTAGTTTGTTCTATTGGACTTTATAGTGATCTCATACGTACATTTAATATTTTTACATAAATGTGTACTTACAGCAGAAGCATTAACATAAAGCCTTAATTTTACATACCGTTATGCTGTGGGCGAAACTATCAGGCAAAAGTAACGTCAGCAAAATCACAATTGCTATCAAACTTTGATGTCTAAATTAAATATACATTTCTCAAATTAGTTATAATTACACCTATAATATATAACCCTACAACGCGTTATGGACAAACTGTACCTGGTTTCAACGCATCAACTTCCTACGAACATGTGCAAATTGTTGGTGGCTACAGCGACCTCAGACCAGACGGTTTCACATCCGGTTCACATACTGTTTCGTTTGCATACGTTTAATTTTTTATTTTTTTTGAACAAAAAATAAATAAATGAAGCTTTTTGGTAATAATAAATCACAAATGTAGTTGTCTATACATTTATTTCATTCACAAACAAAAACATCGAAAATATAGCCGTAGTTTACGAGCTACGGCTATTTATTACTCCCGCCACAGGGTAGCGATAATGCGCCACCGCAGCATCTACAAACAGCGCCGTCGTCGTCGCTCGCAAATCTGGAATGGACTAAAACACTTCTAGTCATCTTATACTTTAGTGTCCCACCATTGTTGTGTTGATCTGCACGATTGCTATAAGTGGAGAGTGAGAAAACGTTGTTATTTTTGGTTTGACGTTTAAAGAGAACATACGACTATACTGTCGCATGCTACAGTAGCGTGTTACCAGTCGGGCATCTGTGTTACCGGGTACCTTACTGATAAATTTAGCTTTGCATAAACCAAGTCACCTGTTTCTTGAGAGCTACATTGTAGGTATGTAGACTCATTCTTGTTTTGTAATATTACGTTTTGTATGTTTGATAGCTAGAATGAACGTTCTCATAGAAGGCTGACAGTTCGTTTTTCCCGGGACACCGCCCACCATATAAGTTCATTGGGTCTTCGGACGTTATCGTACGCCTTCTCTATCTAAACTACACACTGATTGGCTGGATTGTAGTCCCTTTAACCCATGCGATGCACCTGTTTCAACACAAGCTAACTTTACGGTAGTAAAATGATATTCCATCCATTTACCCTGAACGTGTTTTAGGTTCAATTTGGGGTGTGTTTAGTTAATGTACATTTAACTTGAAACGGTGCTCAAATTAATTAAGTTTAACACGGGGAGGAGTTGTGTTGTTTGATAATCTGTCATCATAAATGATTCAAAACGATTGTTTGGTCTGACACCTACGAAACACAGCAAAACTTAAGGCAATCTGTGTGCTTGAACGTAGGGGCCGTATTTCGAGTAAACGTGTTCAGTTCAAAAAGTTCACGAACAGTTTTGTAAAATATGACTTCCTTTTATTAAAATGGAATTTTCTCCTGTACCCCCAATTTCGGTAACAACTGGCATATTGGCTCTGAATTTTTGCAGCTGTCAGGGGCCGTTAGACCCTAGTCTTGGTGACGTTGCTATTTAAAATGCGACTAGGTAATAACCTCGCTGATTTACCCTGATAGTCTAAACAAATTTTGTTCCCACTATTTCTCAGTGTTTACAGTGCCTCCAACTGGGTAATAAGGAGAAGAGTACATAATTGGCTCAAGGTATGGCTGCTGGGTAATCCGACACAGGCTTACCATCTCTATGGCACCTTTATGCCTTACAGTGGCTCACAAGGCTCTTTACTATTTACCCGAGACAAATAAATGGAAATTATCCTCAGTCGGTTGATTGTATGTCAACATGGGTGGTAGAGAAATGAACCACCCACATTCAAAATTAAGGCTACTAATATCTGACTGGTTGAAGCAATTTGCCGCCCGTTTACTCTTGTGCGACAATATAAACTGTCTGATAGGAGTTTGAAATATCATGCAATATTAACGGTTTCTCATGTTCTATTCAAACCCTGCACTGTAAGAATTACTTTATCTTTGCACCTGTGTAGCTCGTCATGTGCTCAAATTGGGTGACGGGGAATCAGGGTTGTTGGGGCACTATAACTCTGATAGTTTAACTACTTCGCTTGCTTGTTTTTTGCACTGGTGATTCATCCTAGAAATCAAAGCTTATTTTACTGTATACTTAGATTAAGAGCGACAGCAGCTTAATGTCTAAAGTGTGCAGTAAGAATTTTAAGGGAGGGGAGGGGGAGGGGTGGAAACAAGTGGCAGGGTGAATTGGAGAGCTTGTAGAGTTGTCGGGAGGAGTCATTGAACAGCTCCTCTGTCCACAGTGCTAGCAGGAAGTGATCGCTGCCTGTAACAGTTAGCCTGTACAGTAAGTAGGCTAAGGTGCATAGCTCTCCTGCTGCTGCCGACGACATTGCTGTGTGTGTCTGATGGAGTGTATGCCTGCCAGTGGGCAGTCTGCTTGCAGTTGTTCACCCTGGAATGAGCTTCTCTGACGAAGAGGGGGATCTAGAGAGCTGGGGGTGGACTAACCTGTGTGTATCAAATTTGTCCTTTTTTTTTTTTTTAAATTTTTAAATTTTTTAACTAGACATGTTTTAACAGTCTTTATTGTGTACATATAGACACTGTGGTTAATGTTTTTCCAGCAATACTGGTGTAATTAAGTTTTATGTTGCTGTTAAGCTTTGCGTAAAGATGCACCAAAGGCAGTAAAGTCGATACTCTTATCACAGCTTGA
This sequence comes from Percopsis transmontana, assembly GCA_025447815.1. Taxonomy (NCBI): domain Eukaryota; kingdom Metazoa; phylum Chordata; class Actinopteri; order Percopsiformes; family Percopsidae; genus Percopsis; species Percopsis transmontana. Next base: position 193 of record JAOEHI010051525.1, on the reverse strand, counting down.
AATATATTGCTTTGCTGAAATCAACTGTGGTTTATTTTTGTTTGACTATTTTTTAAGTACTAGCATTTCATATGTGCTGGTTGGCTCCAAAGGTCAGTGATGATAGGCTTGAGTGTTAAGCTGTTTTTCTCGGCCCCCCCCCCCCCCCCCCCCCCCCCCCCCCCCCCCGCCCCCCCCCCCCGCCCCCCCCCCC